>JZKD02S1283947.1:10610-26238 GCA_000966675.3 Picea glauca
AATATCATAAAATCAAAATAACAAATACATGAAATGAAAATCTACACTAACAATTTACAATAAGCTTACTAAGATGGATCGGTGGCCCTTGCCGATGCCAACATGGAAGCTTTTAGATCACCAGATGTTAACTTCTAAGAGAGACAAAATCATTGAATTCAATCTTGCATTAATCTCCAACAAGTAGGTTTACAAAAAGAGTCTTCTCGTGAATCTATTCTACATCATAACAGTTCTCCTTTAAGAACCATTCTTACATCATGATAATCCCCTTCTACTCAGACCTATGAGGTCTTATTTATACATAAAATCCATGGAGGAATGGATGAAACCGAATCCCCAAACTAAGAAAACAATTTTTACAATTTTAGGAGAAATCCCAAAAATCTGTGTTTTTTAACAATTTAGGCAGATGTCGGGTTAGTCCCCCACCCATATCTCCCAAACCAATTCTAATTTTGAAAAATGGTTCTCCATTTATCAATTTATCATATTCTGAACAAAACCCATGTTTTAGAATTTCTAGATTTGATACCATATGCACGTAAATCGAGGCACAAGTTGGCAGTTTGAGTTTTTTTTATAATTTTGGCAGAATCATTCCCCCTGAGATGGAGGTCCACACGTGCGATATGGGTGAATTATGACCCAATTTTCCTCATGAAAATATCATGGACAAAACCCATGTGCCCGATTTTCCACTAGAAGCTTTCCAAAATTTTGAATTATTTCTAATACCGGATTAACACAAGCTGGTACTGGAATAGACTGGAGCCTTGGTACCGGAATAAAATAGGTACCATATCATGTTTCTTAAGAGTCAAAGTGATTAGGATCATACATAATCAAACATTTAATCGAATTAACTCAAGAAAACTAAACAAATCATTCTTTAATCATAAGTTACTTCTTATGCACGTGAACAAGGTCATCGAGTGTATTATGGAGGAAACAGTCAATTAGATACACATATCATAGGTAAAATTGACTCAGAAATAGATAATATAGGGTAATAAAAGTTTCAATACTGATACTCAACATTCCCCCATGCTTAAGTCATTGTATGTCCTCATGCAACAATGATCTTCAAAGTTTCACAATTGATGATACTCCTCACTCAATCAAGCATTCCCTGAAGTTAAGTCTTATCCAATTTGTTTTCGATCAAAGTTAGGAAAAAGGGTTGGATGTGACTCTAATATGATTATAGGATAGTGGCCAAGAGTTTTCATAATGACTTTGACTAATAGGCCCCCTTGGCAAGATTACCTTTAAAACAAAAGTGATATAAGCATAATTTAGAAATCATTTGAAGAGAGGAACACATAAAATAATACATCCCAAGATGATTAACTTGTTTCTTATCCAAGTTTATAGAGATGAAAATCTTCTTGTTTAGGTAAGGTGAATTACATATAGTGAGGGTCCCACTTCTCATGCAAGCCTATTTATTTTAAAGATAGAACTCTAAAGTGGATACTTGAAGGTTCTTAAGAACATCATCAGAGAGATATAAAGGTCATCTCCTAGCCTTGATTTGATAATGATTGCTTCAGAATGATACCCAAGGGTTTACGTTCAGTTTTAAGTGTGTCACTTTATGTTTTTCAACTCCCTTTACCCGACATAGCCCCACTGCCAGCAGGCATGTTCAGTACCCCGACGAGTTTACCTTAGTACCATACAAGCATGGCCCCACTGCCAATAGGCATGTTCAGTACCCCGACAGGTTTACTTGTACTTCCTCATGCTTCCTTTTTATTATATTACTCAAAAGATTTAGAATAATGTATACTATTCACTGACAATTTTTAGAATATAAGGAAGACAGGTGGTACAAAAGTGTTTTAGATTTATTAGGTACATAATTAATTGTTTGCAATTATCCCAAGGGTGAAATCATCCACATTCAACTTAAATCAACANTTGGATATATGATACATCTCTTTACATTTATTTATTATATCTCCACTCTCATTTCATGCCAAAAATAATCTGGATCAGGTGTCCACTTGCATAGATAGAATCCCACTTCACCACCACAGTTCTAGATTCACCATGAGGATATCCACCACACCATCTTGATTCTCGAGGACATTGGATCTTTCTCCATTAGGTACAAACCAGGTATTATGGTGAGTGTCATTTAAATATTTTAGGCATTTGAGTTTTTTGCATTTAAAACTACTTTTGATTATGTAACGTTTTCTTGGACATTATGCTATTTTCCATGTTTCACCTTAGTGGTTGACATTTTACCCTAGTAAGTGGTCATCCTTAGGGATTGGTTTTCTATTGGGAGTTTCCATTGATGAGTCATCATGTTATTCCCAACCACACTTGTGACTTTCCACACTTTGTCCCTCCATCTCCTTATCTTTTGGGTTTTCGAGTGTACTAACCCAAGAAGGGGTTGTCCCTCATTTCATGGGAAGAAGGGGCTGAAGGACCAGAGGGGAGATGGATGGGAAAATATAAAATCATACTTATGAAACTTTCAGATTCTCTCCCAAAGAGGTCTTGAGAGAAATGAAATGCTTCTCCTAAAAAATCAAAGTCCTTGAAAAGAAAAAGCATAACATAAATGTCCCACTTGATTGAGGGATTTACACAAAGTGCGTTACAAACTAGACTATAACCCCCATGGCACTATTTGTATTTATTCCTTCAAGTGACACTTTGGTACTTCCCCCCAAGCTAATATATTCACCCTAGGGAGTACCTAGTGTTTGTACCTTAATTAATTCATGGCAATGAATGGGCTTGGAAAAATGATGTATTGAAAATGAAGGTGCAACACACCCTCTAAAAAGGAACCCATAAATGAGACACTACGATCCCTTTTATGTCATGAACCCCATGCCCAATAGTATTTTCCCCATCCATATAATTGTTTCCACTTATCTTAGAAATGGGTTACACTCAAGAAACACTCCTTGACCTAGGGGACCATTCACCTAATAGGTCACCTTGTCAACCCTCCCATACCCAAACTTGGAAAGTTGTGTAGGGTCTTTGAGAACTTGTTTATTTTCATGACGTGGTTTTTGATGCACATGCTTAGGTGGATATTTTATTGACTTGATTTACTCATCATGATGCATTTCACTTGAGATCCTTGGAGGGAGTATTCATTGTCTTTGTAGGACCTTGCTTGGTGGATAGATTTGGAAGAACAAGCCTAGCTTGGGCTTCCTTGGGGCTTGAATCCCACCAGTTGGATACCATGGCCGACACTCTGGATGATGAGTACAACCTTTGGAGGCTTGGGAGATTCCTTGGAGGACCTCACCCATGCCCCTAGCCCAACATTTTTCCTTTAGAGGGGAAATGTCACACTTTGAGGGATTGATGTCATGTTTTTTCAAGGGTTTCTATTGTGCAAAATCAAATTTTAAATTGTAAAGGGGAAAAGTAAGGGTCGTTGTCCCGTTACTTTTTGTTTTACCCTAGGTTTTTTGGACAAATTCGTTTTAGATGTTTTTAAAAAAATAGAGCTCATTTCTATCTCATTTGATCATAGCTCTCTCACTTGAGAGAAGACACTCTTGACTGAACTTTGTGCCCTACTTGGGAATTTATACATATCTCTCTAGTCACTAGCTCTTGTAATGGTTTTTATTTGGTTATTGGATGGATGTATGATGTGTTATCTCTAGTGGAGGTCTATTTCTTTCTCTATGGTGGATTTTCTTCGTTAAAAAAAGGTTTATCTTCTTAATGATTGGACTAGGTAAGGAATATTTGTGGTTATTTCTTCTTTTATTTGTTTAAAGGTTAATTTTATTAAACGTTTGGTGATTATAAGGGTATTAAACCCCACTGATCCCATCATAATTGTCTTGGAATAATTTGTTGCACAAAGGAATACTAGGAGGAGTTAAATGGTTTATACCCTCCTAGGGTTTTTCCTTAGCTAGTTTCACTTAACTTGGAGAGTAAAAGGGATTACACCCCTAAGGAGGTAGCACAACTAGCTCTTTCATTTCAAAATATTCCATAACCCAATAGTTAAAGGCACTAATATCTTGAATTGGAGAAACAAAATGGTTGCAATGGGATACGTGAAAACATGAGATATTTTAATTGTCTAAGTAGGAAACTTATGAGATATTTGATGAAGATGAAGTGATTATACCTACCCTTCATTTTGATGAAGACATCCAAAACTCTATTCCTCCTGCACATCAAGAAGAGAACATGATAAGTTGTGGCCCTTTGAAGATATTCACGATACTTTATTTCGTGACTTTGGAAGTGAAGACGTATTAGAGGATCCCTTGGATGTGACAAAGCCTTTTGGAAAAGGGAAAATAAAGAGCTATGTATTAACGATCCAATCTCTTATGATGAAGAGGCGATGGAGGAGCATGTCCATAAAGAGAAAGAACAATTTTTATGAGGTGAGACATGTTGACAAGCCTCGTGATACATCATTATCTTTTGTCTCGCTTGATGAAGTTGAGGTTGTCCAGCCTTACTCTCCTCCTGTACATGAAGTTGAAGAATCAAATGGTATAAATGATGAAGAATTTGAAGATCAAGTTGAATCCTCCCTAGCCTCTATTCTTCCTACAAACAAATACAAAGAGATGGTCATTTTCAGTCATATTGATGGTATTATGAAAGAAACCTTAGATATGGTTGATGAGAATATAGACACTTCCATACATATCGGGAGACACAGATGGGATTTTGGTCATCTCATTTTCGATAGAGACCTCGTTTATGACATTGAGGGTATCTCTCAAGGAAAGGGGGTTGAGGTATCATCTTCATAGGAATGGTATCCATGCATGTATGATTCATATGTTTGGCATCCTAATGATTATATGATTACAAATTTATTCCTTCCATTCAAGGATGACATGTCGCAAAATTTTCAAGGTAATTTTTGGTCATCCATGTGGAGTTGTGATGCAAATCCTTTTGGGGATGAAGACTTGTTCTATGAGGATTTTCAGCCACTTTTGTACTCGATTTTAGATGAACAAAAGGGTGTGTCCATCTGTTGGATTTTCGTTATAGCATACCAAATCGTGATGTTAATGTAATTTTGGTTGTGTATAATAGAAAAAAATTAGTATTTTTTTCCAAAAAAAGAATAGAATACATGCCATGGTGTTTTGGGAGTTGTTCACTATCTATCTAGTAAGAGTTTATTCTTATTTTAGCAATGTTGATTTTCTTTTCACTTTTCAAATCTGAGAGGTAATTTTGAACTTCTAAATTAAGGTTCACCACCTCCTTGTAGTATCTTAATTTCCTTTTATCCATTAGTTCTTTATCACGCCACATATTCTCCTTCAAGTTAGAAGTGACAATATTTGTAATATTATCGATATTTTGCATGATGAATTCCTCTTGTATTCTCCAATGATTTAGCCATGATTTGGTATATTTATGTCATATGTCATCCCCGCTCGAGTTACTCATGGTTTTTTCTAGAGTTTTAAGAAATTTTGGGGAGCCTCTTTGTTGGACACACCGACTACACTGAGAGGGGGGGTGGTGAACAATGTAGGGCTCTTTTCCCCAAAACTCCTTAGTTAACAATCACCATTAACTCATTACTCATTGCTGTCATTTATAACCAGTTAAGTGTCAACACATATCAAAAACATATATCAACAATATATCATCAACAAGTCATCACCACAAGGAACACAAAGAACACAAGATGCATGTACAATTTTATTTTTGTTACGGACTACAATCCTTAGGGTTTTTCAGCAACAATTGAATAGAGTACAACTCTAAAAGAGCACCAGATCTATAATGAAAAAATCATATTACACCCTCAAAACCAACTAATATCAGACAACAATCCTCAACAAATATCAATCTGTACCATAAACAAGTGCATCAACCATGCACCAACCTGTACAAAACAACTTGTAATCAACCTGTACCATAAACAAGTGCATCCAATTGTGTACCAAGTATACACGAATCATGTGTCAACTACTCACCAACAATGACTCATCAATATGTACCGACATCATCAACTATACACCTCATGTATGTGCCAACTCATCAATTGCTTGCCTCAACCATGACTAGTTTTGGATTAGTCAATAACCGTAACTTGAAATAATCAGAACTTTGTACCTGTAATGAATAAAAATATGAAAATTATACACAATGTTCTTCAGTGTTTTTTATTCAATTACTCCAGGTGTCACTACTTAGAACCTCTCAGAAAATGAGTTATAGAAAAAATGGCATACCTTGCTGAATTCTGGCTTATTCTAGAGAGTGACCTTGTAGAGCGTGTCCCGCATAGAATATTTGTTAAATCGATATGAAACTATTACAAAACATAATAAATAATTTAATATAACCAACACAATTGGTCTCACTGAATTTTGATATTTTATGAAGAAGTTATGACGTTTTACCCGAAACACCTATTTTAGACTAGTTTCAGAACTAGCCACAAACCCTATTTTCCACGGAGTGTATCTCCAAAAATACAACGAACCAAAAGCTTATTTTTTTACCACCGATACTTGGATATTTTTCCTCATTTCAATATAAATCTCACAGTCTGAATCATTATATAAAAATTTTTATTACGAAAATGGTGAGATGACCTGTAAATAACATACCTTAGAAATCATCATGAAAAGAATTTATCCTCCCTTGAATTCCGGCCCTCTTTTCTTCACCTTCCCTCTGAAATTTTTCTTAGATATACTTTGGTTACCTCAATCACATATAGATATTAAATATGCTCAAGTGTTCCACACCAAAAATGCTTAAGAAGCTCTCACAATAAGCTCTCCACCAATACTCCAAACGATATTCTCACAAGAAGCTCTCCATTGATCCACAAAAATGATGATCTACAAGAGACCATTTCTATATTATTTATACTTTCATCCTCTAGGTCATTTAACCCATTTTTAGGTCACTTAACCTATTTTCCTTATTTTAGGGTTAACCACTTTCCATAAATAGAAAGTTCTCCAATACTTTATCATTTAAATATTCCTTCTTGATTTTGTCACCTTACTTTATCATTTTTTGATTTTGTCACTTCACTTTATTATTTAAATAATCCACCTTGTCTTTGTCACTTTACTTTATCATTTAAATAATATTAACCCATTTCTAGGTCACTCCTATTTTCCTTATTTTAGGGCTAACCACTTTCCATAAATAGAAAGTTCTCCAATACTTTATCATTTAAATATTCCTTCTTTATTTTGTCACCTTACTTTATCATTTCTTGATTTTGTCACTTCTCTTTATTATTTAAATAATCTGCCTTGACTTTGTCACTTTACTTTATCATTTAAATAATGATTTCTTCTTTTAGGTCACTTTGACTTCTTTGACCTTGGGGGCTTCAGGCCTTCATGTGGAGGTCCTTCATCTTCGTAAGGCCATAAATCTCAAACCATGAAGAGTTATGTGACATTCCAGATACCACCGAAAATGGCATGAAAAGCACTATCCATCTAGGATAGTTTCACCAACAATTTCCTTGGTCTTCATCTCATTATTCCACATACAAGCATGGGTCCTACAACCATTCTTCTAGGATAACTCAATCCGCAAATCGTCTTCCCATGAGGGATTTCACCATAAGGGGACCACTTTGGTGTTCATCCATTTGTGCACCTTATCAATCATGATAAGACAATAATGAGAGCATGGGTCCTCCAACCATTCTTCTAGGATAACACAATCTGCAAAGCGTCGTCCCGTGAGGGATTTCACCATAAGGGGACCACTTTGGAGTTCATCCATTTGTGAACCTTATCTATCATGATAAGACAATAATGAGTCATCTATACATTTTTCCAACAGTTCATAATATACCAATGAAACCACACCGATCCATCTTCATCATGTATCAATGACAACTCATTGATCCATCTTCATCATATCAATGACAAATCATTGATCCGTCTTCATTTATGCATAATCAAGGACAATACATATTAAATTACATCAATCAATCAATCCTTTGACATCAATAAATCACTTAACATCAATCAATGACATCAATCAATCAAACTATTGACATCAATGAGAACATGATCCAACAATCTCCCCCTTTGGCATTGATGGCAATACCAATATTTATGTCAACACCAATTACCAATTATTGATGTCAACATGTAGATAAGGAATGATCTACATCAATAGTCAATGTGACTATATCTCCCAAATATGACTATCTCTCCCAATCAATAATCATCAATCACATTAATGTGACTATCTCTCCCCCTTTGACATCAATGGAAAAGGGCCATTTTCCTCTTGGGGTTTCTCCCCCTGCTTGAAATTTCCTTAGGGTTGCTCCCCCTATTTGAGTGCCTTTGATATTCCTTTGAATAATCTCCCCCCTTTTGAACAAGGGATATCACTTTGTATGTAATGCTGAAAATACATCGAACATACTCCCCCTATGACCATCGCTTCTCCTGGAATTATGCCTCTGTGCTCTTTCTTCAAATATAGGGCTCTTTTCTAGGTATGCATCTGATAAATATCTCCTCCTAGAATCATGGGAAAAAGAATGACTCCCCCTATGGGTATGTCTCCCCTATCTTCTCTATGAGATAAACAATGTGCTACCATATAATGATCCTTGGACCTATTCATGCATCAAACTCATGCTATGCCAAGCATAATGAAGAAAAATATATGTCAACAAGAAAATAAAGAATCATGAGAAAAATATCAACCAAGCACATCCTGTACAAAAATGTGTGCTCATAATGCACAACACCTATGTACATCAACCATGTACATCAACATCATGCAATGCACCAAAAGATATCATCCATGGAATGTATCAATCATATGCCTCTATTAATATGCCAACATGTGCATCTACCAATATGCCAACCATGTGCATCTACTGATATGCCAACCATGTGCATCTGCCAATATGTCAACCATATGCATCTACTGATATTCCAACCATGTGCATCTACCAATATTCCAACCATGTGTCATATCACTCATGATATGTCTCCATCATGAACCAAGTGCCACAATCATTTATTTTAAACAAATACCAATTGTTGTGTTGATCAAGTAGTATCAATGGTGTAGTATCATCAATCATGTGTCATCTATGAGTGTACCAAACATGTACACCACCATGCACCAATACCACAAAATGATGAATCCCATACATGTATGCCAAATCCTCCATAAAACATGTGTCAATCAACTTGCTAGTAGGTGGCTCTACCAATGTACTAGAAACGTACCAATCATGCATCAACTATATATCATCAATAATGTACAACATTATAATCTCATCAACTCGCCAACCCCATGTCCCAATGTGTAGCCCATCCATATGTCGAATGCATGCATCAAGATTTTCAACAAGTAAGATTCCAATACGTCATCGAGATATATCACATAACTAAGGTTCCATAACTTCACTATCATAACCAACATTGTTCTTCAACAAAAAATGCATCAATCCATACTCATGGGTTAGTGCCATGCATCCAAGATTTATTTTACATCATCACCTTACATTATCTAGTATATAATCATGAAACCTATAGCAAATAGTGTTAGAACCTGTAATAAACCATGTCAGACCCTGCATCACAGAGTTATACCATCACATCAGACTCCAATCCTTGTGCATAACCTTTTTCCTTAGGCTTCACCACATATACGTGGCTTTCTTCACAAACAACTCGCGTATGTATGTGACCTATACAAGGTCAGCCTTTGTATGTATGTGACTGATACCACTGTCACCCACGTATGCATTAGTAGATGATACATTTGAACTTCCCTTCAGTCTCTCATTTTGTTCTAGCTACTCTATCTTCTTTATCCACTTCTGTAGATGTCTCTGCTCCTCATAACTTGAGCTTTGAGCATCCATATTTTCAAATATGTCTCCCTTCCTTGATTCATTCCTTCTTCTAGCCGTGCTATTTGAAGTCCTCATCATAGACTTTCTTCTTATGTTCAACCACTCCTGGGATTTTTGGTCAAATCCACTATAGCTGTAGCATCTCATGGTGTTACAGTGAGCAACAATGTGTCCTACTTGATCACATCTCCAACACCTTATGGTGTTATGAAATATTCCATTATATATTCTTTCATAAGATCTACATTCAAAAGATTTGTGACCATATTCACTACATGAATAACAATGACCATGAAAAATACTTCCATACCTTTGCTTTGGTGTCCCAAAGATAGCTTCTTGATGTCTTCCTTTCTTTGTTCTTTTGAAATTTTCCTTGCCTTGTGTAGATGGTTTCTTTTCAACATTTTCTTCCTTCTTTGATGGACTTACCTCATGCTTCTTTGAGGTGCTTCCTCCAGCATGTGTAGCTTCTTCTTTGTATCCAAGTATTGATTTATCACATGGTGATATTTGACTTTCCAAGATCTCATCCAATATTTGTGAGCTATTCAAGAATTTGTTTGACTTCTCTACCTTCTTTCTAAGTTCAACAAATTTAGCTTCTAACTTATCACATGACTCTTCCATTTCATTAATTTGATTCTTCAAAATTTCTTCTACCATTTTGACTTCTTCAATTTGGGTCTTGAGATGAATAATAGTTTCAAAACTTTTGCTAATCTCATCATCTACCTTCATATCTTATTTTTCATTCTTTAGTCATGTGATCTATTCTTCCTTTTCTTCTAATTGAGTCTTATTTCTCTCTTCTTGTTCCTTGAGCATTCCCTTTAACTTCAATATGTTCCTTTGACTTCTCCTAAGAAACTTCTTAGTGTTATCCGAAAGATAGTTATAGTGTGTATAAAAATGATCACTTCTATATCTATATAAACCCTCTTCAACTTCTTTTTGAATTTCTAATAGATCTTTTTCTATTCTTTCCATGGGATAATTTCCATCAAACTTTACACAAACTGTTTCTAGATCATATTTTTCACTTGAGAAAAATTCAACATCATCACATTTTGAATCATTGCAATCAAGAGTATTTGGAGATTCTATACCTTCATTTGAAATACTTTTGGGATCTTCCTTTGTGCTATCTTCACTTGAAATGTTTTCAAGATCACATTTAGAAATAATACAATCAAGGGTTTTTGGAGATTCTTTACCTTTGATAATCTTGATGGAGTGGTCTTCAATATCTTCCTTCTCCTTCTTGCTTTGATATGTCTCATCTAGCTTTAGCCATAGATCTTTGGAGGAAGTGAATTGTTCCATGCTTTCTTTTATAGGTATTGAGATTCCATTGTTCCATTCTTTCTTCTTTCCTTCCCTTTGAGATGAAAACTTTGACTTGTTCTTCAATGGAACTGATCCGCCAATGGCTTCCTTCCAAATGGCTGCTCCCATTGACTTCAAATACACTATCATCTCTATTCTCCAAGTAGAATAGTTTTCCTCATCAAGGATTGGTATTTCATCATACATTTGTGTGTCTATGGATCTCCTTCAAGCTTTTTAAGGCTTGTAGTGAAGGCCCTCTCTGAAACCAATTGTTGGACACACTGACTACACTGAGAGGGGGGGTGAATAGTGTAGAGCTCTTTTTCCCAAAACTCCTTAGTTAGCAATCACCATTAAATCATTACTCATTGTTGTCATTTATAACCAGTTAAATTTCAACACATATCAGCAACATATATCAGCAATATATCATCAAAAAGTCATCACCACAAGGAACACAAAGAACACAAAATGTATGTACAATTTTCTTTTTATTTCGAACTACAATTCTTTGGGTTTTTCAGCAACAACTAAATAGAGTACAACTCTACAAGAGCACCATCTCTATAATGCAAGACTCATATTACACCCTCAGCACCAACTGATATGAGGTAACAATCCTCAACATATATTAATATGTACCATAAACAAGTGCATCAACCATGCACCAACCTGTGCCAACCAACCTGTAATCAACCTATACCATAAACAAGTGAATCCAACCATGTAACAAGTATATACCAATCATGTGTCAACTAATGATCAACAATGACTCATCAATATGTACCAACATCATCAACTATACACCTCATGTATGTGACAACTCATCAACTGCTTGTCTCAACCATGACTCATTTTGGATTAGTCAACAACCCTAACTTGAAATAATTATAACTTTGTAACTGTAATGAATAAATATATGAAATTGATACACAATGTTATTCAGTGTGTTTTATGCAATTCCTCGAGGTTTCACTACTTGGAACCTCTCATAAAATGAATTATAGCAAAAATGGCATACCTTGCCGAATTCTGGCTTATTCTAGAGAGAGACCTTGTAGAGTGTGCCCCGCACGGAATATTTTTTGAATCAATCTGAAACAGTTTCAAAACATACTAAAGAATGTAATATAACCAACACAATTGGTCTCACTGAATTTGGATCTGTTATGAAGAAGGTATGACATTTTTACCTGAAACACTTGTTTTAGACTAGTTTCAGGACTAACCACAAACCCTATTTTCCACGGAGTGTATATCCAAAAATACAACCACCCACACACTGATTTTTTTACCACAGATACTTGGATATGTTTCCTCAATGGCATATCAATATCACAGTCATAATCATTATATAAAAAAAGTTATTATGAAAATGGTGAGATGACCTGTAAATAACATACCTTAGAAAACATCATGAAAAGAATTTATCCTCCCTTGAATTATGGCCCTCTTTTCTTCACATTCCTTCTGAAATTCGTCTTATATATGATTTGGTTACATTAGTCACCTATAGATATTCAATATGCTCAAGAATCTCTCACAAGAAGCTCTCCACCAATACTCCAAAAGATATTCTCACAAGAAGCTCTCCAATGATCCACAAAAAGGATGATCTACAAGAGACCATTGCTATCTTATTTATACTTTCATCCTCTAGGTCACTTAACCCATTTCTAGGTCACTTAACCTATTTTCCTTATTTTAGGGTTAACCACTTTCCATAAATAGAAAGTTCTCCAATACTTAATTATCATTTAAATATTCCTTCTTGATTTTGTCACCTTACTTTATCATTTCTTGATTTTGTCACTTCACTTTATTATTTAAATAATTCACCTTGACTTTGTCACTTTACTTTATCATTTAAATAATATTAACCCATTTCTATGTCACTTGACCTATTTTCTTTATTTTAGGGTTAACCACTTTCCATAAATAGAAAGTTCTCCAATACTTTCATTCAAATATCCCTTCTTGATTTTGTCACCTTACTTTATTGTTTCTTGATTTTGTCACTTATCTTTATTATTTAAATAATCCACCTTGACTTTATCACTTTACTTTATCATTTAAATAATGATTTCTTCTTTTAGGTCACTTTGACTTCTTTGACCTTAGGGGCTTCAAACCTTCATGTGGGGGTCTTCATCTTCATAAGGCCATAACTCTCAAACCATGAGTAGTTATGTGACATTCCACATACCACCGGAAATGACATGCCAAGCACTATCAATCTAGGATAGTTTCACCAACAATTTTCTTGATCTTCATCTCATTATTCCACATACAAGCATGGGTCCTCCATCCATTCTTCTAGGATAACTCAATCTGTGAAGCGTCTTCCCATGAGGGCTTTCACCATAAAGGGACCACTTTGGAGTTCATCCATTTGTGCAACTTATCAATCATGATAAGACAATAATGAGAGCATGGGTCCTCCAACCATTCTTCTAAGATAACTCAATCCGCAAGGCGTCTTCTCATGAGGGCTTTCACCATAAGGGGACCACCTTGGAGTTCATCTATTTGTGCAACTTATCAATCATGATAAGACAATAATGATTCATCTATACATTTTTCCTGTTAATGTTTATGCCATTATTATAGTTCTTTGCATTTCACTAGATAAGAGCATCATAAGAACAAGATCACTGAGAAATACACATTCACAAGAGACACAACATTTATCCTGGGAAACCATCTAGGGGAAGAAAACCTAGCAAAAACTTATGTATCATAAATAGCTTATAAAATGTTCAAGAGATAACTCAAACCAATACAGATAGTCCTCCCCAAGAGATGTGCCACTCTTCTTCTCCTCTCTCCAACTGGTAATTGTAGCTTGCCTCATAAGATAATGAGAAAGTGAGTTGTGTGATTAAAGTGAGGCGCTAGCCTCCTATATATACAAGACTAGCACGTGTGAAAGGGTTTCACTGGCAGGGCTGGCCTCTCACTCTGGGTGGGTAAACCCACCTTTAATTAATTTTGGGTCTTCAATAATAACTGTTGGGGCTAACTTCTTATTCTGCCCATTATAATTGCCCAATGACCAATCTGCAAAAGGGGATTTGGTCCTAATACAATTACTGACATGATTAATCCACAATGGGGATTAATCCTAATAATAAAATAACAATAAGAATAAGAATGCTCTTCCGAGTTACATTATTTCAACACTCCCCCTTAACAAGAAGGGTATTCTTCATCAACATCAGGCGAGAGAGGTCTGCATCATCAGTGGCATCAGGAGGACAGTATTGTCAATATCATCTTGAAACATTGGCTAGCATATTTACGAGTCATCGACAGCATAATCATTCTCGAAAGAATGCTATCATCATCTGCATCAAATATGTATGAGTAAAAAAATGATACCTCATCACAACACTAGGCTGGAAGTACTACACTGGCTTAATGTCACAGTTGTTAAGCTGGTAGCTCAGTGCCAGTCACATCTTTCTTTACGTCTAACAACTAGGTCAAAAGCAAGGAATATCATCATCTAGATTTATGTCTAACAACTAGGTCAAAAGCGAGGAATCACAATGTCATGCTTTACATCTAACAGCGAGGTCAGAAGCGTGACTCATCTTACTTTACATCTAACAACGAGGTCAGAAGCAAGGATATTCATCATCTCGCTTTACATCTAACAACTAGGTCAGAAGTGAGGAATCACAACATCATGCTTTACGTCTAACAGCGAGGTCAGAAGCATGACTCATATTGATTTACGTCTAACAATGAGGTCAGAAGCAAGGAACACATCAACATCTCGCTTGATGTCTAACAACGAGGTCAGAAGCGAGGAATCATCTTGATTTACGTCTAATAGCTAGGTCAGAAGCAAGGAATCCACAACGTCATGCTTTACGTCTAACAGCAAGGTCAGAAGCAATGACTCATCTTTCTTTACATCTAACAACGAGGTCAGAAGCAAGGGATAAATATATATACTCCCCTTCTCAGGGAGGGTCCTTTCAGACTATACCAATCTTATCTCAAAAGTGTTCAAACTTTACATGAGATAGAGGTTTGGTCAACATGTCAGCAATCTGTTCATCCATGCTAATGTACTGGAGCTTCAAGCCTCCTCTCTGTACCATGTCGCAAATGAAATGATAGCGGATCTCTATGTGCTTCGACCTATCATGGAATACATGATTCTCTATCATCTTTATGCAGCTTTGGTTGTCACATAGAATCATGGTTTCTCTCATCTCCAAGTCAAATAGGCATGTCAACAACTTTCGAAGCCATATAGCTTCATAGCTAGCAGAACATGCAACAATGTACTATTCTTCCATTGTGCTGAGAGCAATACTGGATTGCTTCCTACTCTGCCACGAGATCATGGCTGATCCCAAACTGAAACAACATCCAGAAGTGCTTTTTCTATCTGCAACGCTTCCTACCCAATCT
>JZKD02S1283947.1:42623-68815 GCA_000966675.3 Picea glauca
CATTGACATTATTTTTTTATGGAGAGTATACACTACGTGTCTCGTGGTGGTTTGACTACCTAAATGTTGGAACCAATATATAAAAATTGGTAGACATGTAATGAACAAAAAATATCAGTGTGGAGCTATTTTTATGTCAAGTGTTGGTTGAACGTCTTTGACATGATGAAGATGTTTTTTTTCTTTTAACATGTAGAAGCTAGTCTCTAGTAGTGAAACACATATTTTGTTTTTTAAATAATTGTGAAATGAAAAAATTATAGGAGAAACATTAAAGCAATGCATTTTTGGAGCTTATGAATTATGCCACAAGGAAAATAGAAAAAAAATAAAATATTTCGTTAAAAAATTATATGTTTGTAATTTATAGAAATAATTCTCTATATGTTTGTAATTTCATCATAATTTGTAACATATTGTAATGATTTGTGAGACATAACATATTGAAAAGAGGGGGAAATGTTAAATTTATTATGGTTTATGCATTCAATACCATTGTATTTCTTATTCCAAAGATAGGTCCAATTTAGACACATAGGATCAGAGATGACACATAATAGGTGACAAGGAATGGTTTATGTATTAATAAATGCGATTGTTTTCCTTTGAAATTCAAATTTTCCACCTATAATACCCTCTTGCTTACATTTTGAATTTAATTTGAACAAAACATGTGTACAATTTTAGTTAATGAAAATGTGTGATTGATTTTAATTAATGAAAATGCATTCATGATATTAAAATAACGAAATATGGAAAGACCGGTCCAATGCCAAACCAACCAAGCTCTATTCACAAACTAATAATTTAAGCAAGGCAGTGTTAGAGAATAATTATGATAACACACCAATAATATTTATCATAAATAGTGTCATCTATGTGGACAACCCAATGATGTATGCATTAACTAGGTGTTGAAGTCACCTTGTTTCATGGTCAAAATGGAACACCATTTGAATGTTGTGAGCACTAGGAATAGTTCTCAAGGTTGTAGACATGGTTGGAATGGAGGAGCATGTCCATAAAGAGAAAGAAGAATTATGATGAAGTGCAATATGTTGATAAGCCTCGTGAGACATCGTTATCCTTTCTCCTGCTTGATGAATTTGAGGTTGTCCATCCTTACTATCCTCTTGTACATGAAGTTGAAGAATAAAATGGTCTAAATGATGAAGAATTTGAAGATCGAGTTGAAGCTGCCCCAACCTCTATTCCTCCTTCACACGAAGAAAAAGAGGTGGTCATTTTCAGTCATACTGATGGTATTATGAAGGAGACCTTGGATATGGTTGATGGGCATATAGAAACTTTCATACAGGCTGGGAGAAAGAGATGAGATTTTGGTCGTCTCATTTTCGATAGGGATCCCATTTACGACATTGAGGGAAGCTCTCAAGAAAAGGGGTTTGAGATATCATCTTCAGAGGAATGGTATCCATGCGTGTATGATTAAGATGTTTGAAATCCTAATGATGATATGATTACATATTTGTTTTGACCATTCGAGGATAACACGTCGCAACATTTTCACGGTAATTTTCAGTCATCCCTTAGGAGTTGTGATGTAGATCTATTTGGGGATGAAAAATTGTTCTATGAAGAATTTCAACCACTTTTTTCCTCGATTTTAGATGAACACCAGGACATGACCATCCCAAAGAAGTCAAAATCTCACCCTACAAAGAGAAACTATTTTCATCTTGAGGATTCTGACAGTGATTCAAAGATGAAGAAGCAACGTATTTCTTTCTCCATACATGAGGAGGTCTCTTACCTCTTATCTTCTTCTCAAATGAATCATTGAGTTTTCTTGGGATGCCCCATCTCTTCTTAGTCTTCGAGAAACAATGGTGTGCTAAAGAAGGAGGAAAACGAGCCATCTTCGTTATAGTGTAGCCCTCTTCTTATATGGATTGATCAAGCTTGTGGTCACTCTCTCCAGTATGATTTCCTCTCTCCTACCCATCTCCATGAGTTTCATTCCATAATTGATTATATGTATATTTATTCTCATGATTATTTTGTTTTAAACTCATCCTTGTTGTATTGCATGATTAAGAACAGGGGGATATACCTTGATGAAATGGTGAACATATGGTTGCATTGGTTGTATGAATTCACCTAACATCACCCATCACCTGATATTCAAGGCCTAGGGCCCCAGGTAAGTAGGCATGTCATCTTGATATCTTGCATTTGAATTTTGATTTCTCATGGTAGTTGTTTCATTTCATCTTTGATTTGCATGTTGCTCTACTTGCATTATTGATTTACATTTTTTTGTTTTAATCATATATATGAAAAATGTAAAAAAAAAATTCTAGATTAGTTGACATTTTTGGTTTTGGTTATATGGACAAAGGATGAGTTAACCATCCTATGCTTAACGAGTTTGTTGTTTCAGTGTGTGTAGACACAGGTCCACCCAAAGATGTTGTGTTTCTCATGCACTCTATGATGAGTACATGTATCGAGAGACAACTTGAACAACAGTGTTGATCCAGGTGGATATTTGTGTCCACCCACCTATTCCAGTGGCTCGAAAAAAAAAATTCTGCTTTGCAGTTTTTAAGCAAATTTTTGGGTTCCAAACTTTAGGGGTTGTTTTGAGGCCCTAAATGATGTTTTTTTGGGATTTGGGCCCAGGAGATTTCCAGAAGCACTAGCCTGGACCAATTGAAAATCATTCTTCTGAGTTAGACCTCTCAATCAGTATATCAATCTCCCCAAATGGAGATCGTATGCAAAATTTATGCTCCCGGGAAGTTGACCTATCAATTACCCCCATTGGGGCCCACAAACCTTTTGGATTTTCATCTTCTTGGGTTAGGTTTTTAGATTTTCCTTATGTTAAAAATTCCTTGAGAGCCTCAATGTAACAATCATATTCTTGCAAATGTGAGTAGCTGTAACATCTCTTCTTAGAGATAAGATGCCACCATTCTAGCGAGTCTTTCACTCTGTAGTTTTATAGTTCTGTATATTTCACACATTAATAGAAATTGTGTATTACTGTATCTTTGTGTTTATATCTCTGATATATTTCTTTTGTATTATTGGATATATGATATATCTCTTTAAATTTCTTTATTATATCTCTACTCTCATTTCGTGCCGAAAATAATCGAGCTCAGTCGTATCAGAGCAGGATGCTCTTGATAGTTTTTCAGTCCATGTCCCCGACAAGGTATGAGTATAGAAATTTGGGTCTTGATATTGTCTCTCTTGAGGGAAATTTCTCTCACATGGCAAATAAACCCTCAATGGAGGAAGAAATGAAAAACGACAGAGTAGATGATTCTATCAATTAGTTGCTTGAGAAATCTCTCACGCGAAAGAGGAACAAAATGATGGAGAATTTTTCCCACATCCTTCAACGCCTATCGATAACAACAGGTGTGTCATCATCAAGAAACCACTTTGGAAGCACCTTGTCTTTCAAGGTACAAGTTAATATTTGCATTCCCATATTCGAAGGACAAATAGATGTGGTGCCCTAAAAAAATGGTTAAATCTGCTAGAAGGTTATTTCTCTATTCATAATTTCTCTGACAAGGAAAAAATCACCTTCACACTCTTTAAGGCTCTCCCCCATGTCAAACATTGGTGGGAAACTTACTGGGATAAACGTTCCATAGAGGAGCACGAAATATATGGGGTCGAGCCCACATGGGATTTTTTTGTGGATGCGGTAAAGGAAGAGTATTACCTTATTGGAAACTATGAGGACCAATACATCAGATGGACCACACTACGGAAAGAGAGGGCCGAATAAGTTACAGAGTTCACCAATACCTTCAATACCTTGCACACCAAGATGGGTATCAAAGACTCTGAATGACAGTTGGTTCTAAAATATCGTGGAGCTCTACATAGATACATCCAAAATGAAATAGATTTCCTAGACATCTCATCACTCGGTGTTTCTTATCGATATGATGTTAATATCAAGCAGAAATTTAAGCACCAGAAAAAATGGGAGTCTGGGTCTGCAAATCCAAAACAACCAAAGTATGATAAAGACGGACCTAACAAACAACCTCCCAAAAACTAGTCCAAGCCATCGGAAAATAAGGGTCGTGGAAAGACTAAGAAGGACACCGGAAAATGGTTCAATTTCCACAAAATCCCATGACACAACACCGATGAATGTCACTCAAAACAATCATTGGTGGTCGATATCAAAGACAATAACCGAACCCTGATTCAAAATCTGAATAAGAAAATACTAATAGAAGACAGATCATCGACACAGACCCCAGTGTTGTTGTTGCAACCACATGAATTCAACCGGAAGAACTAACAGATATTGAAGAGGGGGATCTCCTTTTTCATTCATATATGTGGGTGAAGGGGACCCTGTTGCATTTTATTATTGATAGTGGAAGCTAGAAGAAACTCATCTCAACAGAGGTCGTCAAAAAGTTGGGATTGTCGACAACACCACACTGGCAACCATATAACATCGGGTGGCTTCGCTAGAGGCGAGATCTTTGTGTATCAAGTAGTGTTGATTGTCATACGACATCCATACCTTCAAGGATGAGGTATTATGTAATTTTTTCCCACTAGATGTACATGATTTTGTCTTGGGCCATCCATATATGTGTAAGCCCCATGCTATTTATGAGTCTCGACCCCGTAGTGTCATTGTTACTCGGGGGGTCATCTCTACAGGATACAATAGGTAGTTCCAAATACTTTCCCACCTAAATAATGTCGAAAGGTAGTATCTTATAATACAAAATTTAGCTTCTTCACAATCTATTCAAAACGTGAAAAAAGTACATTGCAACCACTATAGCCTTGACCCAAGAACCTTCTTTCCAAAAGAAGGAGGTTGACAAGACTGCAACAAAGAACAAAGATTCCTTTTGCGCACAACCATCTCATGTAGCTCGATTGGTTGAATGGACTCAACCCTACCAGCCATAGGTTTGTGACAACTTTCAACAAGCTAAGCAACACAACTTCTCTAGCAAGGAAAGAAACTCACCAAGATTCAGATTCAAAAAACTCTTCCCCCTCTCCCCCGGTAACTCAACGCAATGGAGACCATTGATTCCTAAGGAGGGAGGATTGATCCAGGAGTATATCGGTGGCCACTCACCTATTCCATTGGCTCAAAAAATAGTTTTCCACCTTGGTAGTTGTTCGGGTTCGAAACTTTCAGGGTCGTTTTAAGGCCCTAAATGACATTTTTTGCAGATTTGGGTCCCAAGGTACTTATTAGGGTACTTTCCTGGGCCAATTGTGAATCATTCTTATCGGTTAGACCTTTCCAATGATGTATTGAGTGCCCCAAATAGATATCATATGCAACCGTGACGCCCCCGAAAAGTTGGCGTATCAACTACCCCCATCGAGGCCCTCAAACCTTTTGTCTTTTTGTTTTCTGGGGTTAGGGTTTTAGATTTTCCTAATGTTAAAAATTTCTTGATAATCTCATTGTAACAATCATATTCTTGCGAATGCAAGTAGCTGTCACATCTCTTCTAAGAGATAAGTTTCCACCATTCTAGCGAGTCTCTCACTCTATATTTTCACAGTTTTGTACATTTCACACATTAATAAAAATTGTGTATTATTGTATCTATGTGTTTATATATATGATATATTTATATTATATTGTTGTATATATGATACATCTCTATACATTTATTTATTATATCTCCACTCTCATTTCTTGCCGAAAATAATCTGGATCAAGTGTCCACTTACACAGATAGAATCTCACTTCACCACCACAGTTCTAGATTCACCATGAGGATATCCACCACAACATCTTGCTTTCGGAGGAAATTGGATCTTGCTCCATGATGTAAAAAATAGGTATTATGGTGAGTTTCATTTCAATATTTGAGGCATTTATATTTGTTTCATTTAAAACTGCTTTTGATTATGTAACGTCTCCTTGGAAATTATGTTATTTTCCTTGTTTCACCTTGGTGGTTGACATTGTACCCTAGTAAATGGTTACCCTTAGGGATCGGTTTTCTACTGGGAGGTCCCCTTGACGATTCATTGTGTTATTACCAACCATACTTGTCACTTTCCACACTCTGTCCCTCCATCTCCTTATCTTTTGGGTTTTCAAGTGTATTGACCTAAGAAGGTATTGTCCCTCATTTCATGGGAAGAAGGGGATGAAGGACGAGAGGAGATATGTATGGAAAAAGATAAAAGCCTAATTATCAAATTTTAGAGGCTTGCCAAAAGAGTTCTTGAGAGAAATGAAATGCTTCTCCTAAGAAATCAAAGACCTGGAAAAGAAAATTCATAACATAAATGTCCCACTTGATTGAGGGATTTACACAAAGTTCATTACAAACTAGACTATACCCCGATGGAACTACATGTATTTATTCCTTCAAGTGAAACTGTGGTACTTCCCCCCAATTTAATCGATTCACCCTAGGGAGTACCCAATTTTTTTACCTTAATTAATTAATTGCAATGAAAGGGCTTGGAAAAAGGATGTATTGAAAATGAAGGTTCAACAAACCCTCTACAAAGACACCCATAAATGAGACACTAAGATCACTTGTATGTCATGAACCCCATTCCCAAGAGTGTTGGCCCCATCCATATCATCGTTTCCACGTGTCTTAGAAATGGGTTCCACTTGGGAAACACTCCTTGACCTAGGGGATGATTCACTTTAGAGGTCACCTTGTCAACCATCCCATACCCAAACTTGGAATGTTTTGTAGGGTCTTTGAGCACATTTTTATTTTGATGAGGTGGTTTTTTATGCACATTCTTAGCTGGCTCTTTTATTGAATTCATTTACTCATCATGATTCATTTTACTTGAGATCCTCATAGGGAGTATTCATTGTCTTTGTAGGACCTTGTTTGGTGGAAAGATTTGGAAGAACAAGCCTAGCTTGGGCTTCCTTGGGGCTTGAATCCCACCAGTTGGATACCATGTCCCACACTCTTGATGATGAGGAAAACCTTTGGAGGCTTGGGATATTCCTTGGAGGACCTCACCCATGCCCCTACTAGCCCAACATTTTTCCTTTGGAGGCCAAATGTCACACTTTGAGGGATTGTCGTCATGTTTTTTCTAGGGTTTATGTTGTGCAAAATAAAATTTTAAATTGTAAAGGGGAAATTTAAGGGATTTTGTCCCCTTACTTTTTGTTTTACCCTAGGTTTTGTGGACAAACTCGTTTTAGAGGTTTTTGTAAAAATAAAGATCATTTCTATCTCATTTGATGATAGCTCTCTCACTTGAGAGAAGACACTCTTGGCTGAAATTTGCACCCTACTTGGGAAATTTTACATATCTCTCTTGTCACTATCTCTTGTAATGGTTTTGATTTGATTATTGGATGGATGGATTATGTGTTATCTCTAGTGGAGGTCTATTTCTTTCTTTATGGTGGATTTTCTTGTATAAAAAGAGGTTTATCTTCTTAATGCTTGGACTAGGTAAGGAATATTTGTTGCTATTACTTATTTTCTTTGTTTAAAGGTTAATTTGATTAAACATTTGGGTATTATAAGGACATGCAACCCCACTAATCCCATCATAATTTTCTTGGAATAATTTGTTGCACAAAGGAATACTAGGAGGAGTTAAACGGTTTACACCCTCCTAGGGTTTTTCCTTAGCCATATTTTCTTAACTTGGGGAGTAAAAGGGATTACACCCCCAAGGAGGTAGCACAACTAGCTCTTTCATTTTGAAAGAATCCATAACCCAATAGTTAAAGACACTGATATCTTGAATTGGAGAAAAAAATTATTGCATTGGGATACGTAAAAACATGAGATATTGTAATTGTCTAAGTAGGAAACGGTTCCTTATGCTTTAAGCTTAATTCAGCCACTAGGGAATTTTTATTGGTCAAGGATATCTTATTGTGTTTACAAATGTATGATACAACCATTAGGGTTTCTGCAAAATCTCTTTTTGAAGCTTAATTTCTCACTCTTTTACAACTGGAAATAGTTGGCAAGTTGTTATTGTTTATCTACTTGATATTGGCTATTGTTGAGTGAGTTATTGGATAATTTCTTGGGGTAAAATTTGTTGTTGTAGAAAATATTTTCTACAGCCATTTGGCTGCTCTGAAAAATCTATAAAAACATATTTTTGAATCAATGATTCTCTATCAAAATGTATGCTAAATTATTGGAAATTTATATATTGGTTTAGTGCTTCATTATCCAATAATTACTTGATAGTTTTGATGGTTATTTCTGTAGTAAATGATTGATTCCATTTCTGATATATATATTTGTTCACTGTTTTAATTTAGGACATCAAGCTTCACTTTCTTGTTGCTTTGACATTTAGTCTTGTATCTTGGTTATTTGTCTTGTCTCAAGTAGGTGTAACACTTTGGTGCAGGTACCCAATGCTTTGGAAACCATCCTTCATATTCGAGACTCGTTATGAAGTCACTCTTTACTTAGAAACTTTACCTATAGGGGAATTACTTCCATATTCTCACTTTCCATCTCTTTTTCCCCTAGGGTCACTCGAGACTCCCCCATTTTGTTGGATTATTCCTTCACTTAAGCGAGGGGAGGGTTTATCTAAGGTGACAGTGGGTAGACCCTCCCACCATTATCTCCATCTAGTGGATTGGATTGGTATTTTCCCAACCTACAATTTGCACGATAACATTTTGGATTCATTGCCAGGGAGGATTTTGAATCCTCTTCTGATCCCTAACGAAACTTTGTAAATCTATCCCAAATCCTTTCTCTAGCTTGTAAAAAAACTCCACTTAAAGGGCGTTCCCCTTCCACCCTTGATGAGCTCCCCTTAAAGCTCATTTGTTGACTCCACCTTCCCATAACCCACCTTTCCTTATTTCCCACTTTCCATTCTCTCATGAGCATTCATCTCATCCGAAGACTCCATTAAGGTTTTTTTTCAGTCAATGGAATTATGGAACCATGGGATGAACCCTTGTCCATGGAAATGGAAAAGGAAAAGGATGCTAATGGAAATGGAAAAGGATACTAATGAAGATGTTGAGGAACTGATGAAACGTGTAAAAGAGTTATTTCAAAAATCTGTCAAAGAACTAGCCCTTAAGGATGAATAAATTATTGAAGGACAGATATATGAATAAAGTTACCAAGATGATCCCGATGAATTTTATCATGTTGAAGATCCAAAAAAGACATTTGATGAATATGAAGTGCTTATACCTGCCCTTCATTTTGATGAAGACATCTAGACCTATGTTCCTCCTGCACATAAATAAGAGAACATGATAAGTTGTGACCCTTTTCGAAGATATTGAAGATACTTTATTTTGTGACTTTGGAAGTGAAGAAGTATTAGAGGAGCCCTTGGATGCGACAAACCCTTTTGGAGAAGGGAAAATAAATCTCTCTGTATTAATGATCAAACCTCTTGTGATGAAGAGACGATGGAGGAGCATGTCGATAAATAGAAAGAACAATTTTGATGAGGTGAAACATGTTGAAAAGCCTCATGATACATCATTCTCTTTTCTCCCACTTGATGAAGTTGAGGTTGTCTAGCCTTAATCTCCTCCTGTACATGAAGTTGAAGAAGCAAATGGTATAAATGATGAAGAATTTGAAGATCAAGTTGAAGCCGCCCCAGCCTCTATTCTTCTTACGCATGAAGACAAATAGATGGTCATTTCCAGTCATATTGATTTTCTTATGAAAGAAACCTTGGATATCGTTGATGAGAATATAGACACTTTCATACAGACTGGGTGACGCAGATGGGTTTTTGGTCATCTCATTTTTGATAGAGACCTCATTTACGACATTGAGGGTATCTCTCAAGAAAAGGGGGTTTAGGTGTCATATTCATAGGAATGGTATCCATGCATGTATGATTAATGTGTTTGGAATCCTAATGATGATATGATTACATATTTTTTCTGTCCATTCAAGGATGACCCGTCGCAACATTTTCAGGGTAATTTTCGGTCATCCTTTTGGAATTGTGATGCAGATCCTTTTGGGGATGCACACTTGTTCTATGAGTATTTTTAGCCACTTTTGTCCTAGATTTTAGATGAACACCAGGATGTGGTCATCCAAAAGAATTTAAAATCTCACCCTACAAAGATAAAGTATTTTCATCTGGAATCTTTTTACAATTATTCACAGATGAAGAGACAACATATCTCTTTCTCTAGAACTAATGCGACAAGGTAGGTATTCTTTGTGTTTAAATTACTAAGACTGTTTCAAACCCCAACATTCTACACACAATTTTTCTCATTCTCAGAGCAGTCAAAGGAGTGAAAAGAATGTCTCAAGAGTTACACTCAATTCTCAGAATTTCAAAACCAAGTTAAGCTAGTGCGAAGAAGAGTTATGTATTTATTTTATCATTTTGGCGGTCGCATTTTATTTATATATTAGTATCCTCTCTGCAAAACAGTGTCTAACTCTACTCTCTACAGGAAAATTCCTCCAAGGAATCCAATGACTAGACACTTTCCAAGGGAACCAAAGTTGAAGGAAGCAGAGTTCGGTGAAGGATATTCTCTCGGTGCTACAAGGCAGTTGGAGTTTGCTGCTAAAGTGGAGCAGGTAATCATAATGTATACTAAGAAGGAATTTTCCCAACCCCCTGCATTTGGTGATGCATAGGCGAGAAATTGGTCAAAGATAATGATCCCACAGCAGGGATATTTTTTCAACAGGATTAATCGAGAATATTACCCGTAATTTATTCCCTCTCAATGACTAGTTTTTTCCGAACATCCAGCTGTCATGCCTACATATGGTAGCCTGTCGAACCCCGATTTTTCCCTATATTGAGACCCTGGGGTGTATAATCGATCACACAGACATAATGAAGTTCTTGTTCAATGATGAGAATGGCAGATGCGTCGGTGTTTTTCTCCCGACGAGAGTCTAGAAATACTAAAAGATCAAGGACCCGGAGGAGCGGTTAAACACAAATTTCATGGTGAAATTATATGAGTTCCATGACACCAGTAGATTGATGGCCTCCTAGTGGAATTAAGACAAAAAATTCACAAACTGGAGCAGTGGACAGTATGGGACAACAAATATAAGGGAGCCATACATGTATTTAATGGCTCTAATCTATTGATTGTATGGGGAGAGGGATTGTGCTAAGTTTTCAGAGGAATGGATTCCCTTGGAATACACTGTGGCCATCTCCGAGAGTAGCTTCAACTAGAGATAAATCATTTCTAAACAATTGAGCACAAACATATTGCAGGCCCAGAAACCAAAAGATGGAGAAGCGTCAACTTTTCACATGGCATCGCACCTATTGGACATAATCTGTGCAAGCAATGTCTTCACATTAATGAATTTGAGTTGGCATGTCTCTGAGCTACCTGTAAATGCCTACTTAGGCATTATGTGGGAAAACAGGTAAAAAACATCATATGCTCTCATCTGCCATGAATTTATAGCTCCGGTTTATTTTATTAATTTTAAGAGAGAATGCCCAAGACTTCCAATAGCGACCAAGAAAATTATCTCAAGCGTAGGCCACTGGTACCTAGAAGAAACCAATAATTATATCAGGGTGTTTGGGACTACCAACACATTGCATATAATCCCCACTCATGTCCCAGACCGGCTCATCATGGGAGAAATTTGTTACCAAACCATCATGCAGGGCTATAATGCCACTCTTGTTAAAGACAAGAAGCGAGCGTTCATACCCTATAGTTTCCATGTAGGGTTTTAGATAGTGAAGGATATCGTACAAGATAAACAAGAGGGTTTGAACCATTTGGAATATAGATTCCCAACAGGCCAATTTTGCAAACATGACCCTATAGGCCTAGTACTTCAACACACGTCACAAGTCTCTTCTTGCTGGTCATACGCACATGATAAGTTCGAAGAAGAGATATCTACAAAATGTACTGAGGAGTGGGAGGAGGTACTACAGAGAAAAGCTAACCTAAATATGACTAGGTTTAAATCTATGAGTATGGATGAGCAAGTCAAAACAATATAATAGATGGCTCAAGAAGCCCTCAGGGTTAGGGAAGAAAAAAAAGAAGTAGAAGACACATAGGCATAAAGGAGGGGGGATGCTATTTTTAGAAGAATACCAAAGAGTCATATAGAGGTTAGAAAATGATCCCCAACTATTGGAACCTATAAGGATAACCTTGACTGACCTAATCAACATCGGAGAGGAGCTAAATGGATCAGAATCAACCCCATTGGAGGAAACCACCGATCCAGAAAACTTGAGAGTTATGTCACCACAAGCCATATCACTGATGACTATTCCATCCCAACAGGAGATTCCAAGAACACCAACTGAAACTGGTGTTCCTAACATCCTATTTGATCTGATTACCATCTATGATGATGAAGAAAGTTCGAAGTTATTTCTTATAACTCTAGTACCCGTCACAGAGGAGAAAGAAATAGGGAAAACATTTACACCAAACTATGATGCTTTGATTCTAAACCCTCAGCAGGGAGACCATGAGGTCAAGAGTATCCTAGAAACTGAATTTCTCAACCTATCAAGGATCCTGAAAGACAACTCCAAGGATGAGCTAGGCTCTGGTGAACAAGAATAGGAATTGCAGTAGATAGAGATCGACACCTCAATAATCGATGACCAACTTAGTGTTGATCATGTGATTGTCTCTCCATTTAAGGTCAATACTCCACCAACCAACAAACACCAGCCAAAGGTCAAGCAATTAGAACATACAAAACTTTCCCTTTTCAAAGAAGTATAAGATTCGGTCCTAGAATAAATATATACGACAGGAAGCTTGGGAAACACTCTGACCTAGGGAGACCAATAGATCCCTGAGCCGATGGATGAGGTCACTAATATACATGAGATTTATTATGAAAGAAAGAGGAAATACATAATGAGGAGGACAACTAATAAAAGAAGCCTCACATTGGATAAAATTCTTCTCATCACCACAGAAGAAAAGTTACTCAGCACAGAAAATGCAAAGACAATTGAACTAATCAATGCAGGGATGGCTATAATTGATGCCATGCTGGATCGTGAAAAATAGGACAAAAAGGAACCAGTTGCTACAAAGAAGGAGTTGGACCATCTGCGCAATCTGGAAAAATATTACCAAGACTCAACAAAAGCAACAATTTTCCTAAAGAGTGAATTCCAAGAAGCATATGCACAATTCACAAGTGAAAGACATCTCTTCACTGCATGCATAGCCGATTTTCAAGAATACACTCTCATGGCATTGGAAACCTGTAAATACGTGGAGAGATGCTATGAAAAGGCATACCAGGCTATATAATGAATCGATTATATTAGCGCAGTATAGAAGGGCCGAGATACAAAGGAGCATGGCATCTAAGTGTTGATGGATAGAAATATCTCTTGAATCAGGAAGGAAGACAAATAGTTGGTAAGTATGGCCCATGAACCTTAGTGAAAGATATAGGAAAGGTGGGTCAAGTGCGATAAATTCTGGGAGAAGATCAATCGGGAGATGAAAAACATTGGCCTTCCAAAGTTTGTCTCACTTGAAGACTTTGTTGATTTGCATGACATAGTCAAACGACATGCAGAACATGACTCAGCATGGGAAGTGGAGCTTGCACATGTGGTGAGCATGACACTAGGTCAGGTAAAGAAGTTTATGGAACACCCTATCAAGGATCATGTAGTACTGCGGCGTTTAAGTGCCAAGATGATCAAATATAGATAATGGAAAATAGAGATAAAGGAAACCCTCACAACCCCAATGGACCAACACATATTCTCGTATGCTAGCACATGCGAGGATCTCTTCTTCAAGCAGTCAGAGTACAAGAAGAATCATCCACTCTAGTAGAACCACTAGACGATCTCAATAGAACAAAGAGATCAAGCGCCACGTGTCCTTCGTTAGTTTTACTTAACACAAAATTTTAGTAGCTATTTTAAGTTAGTAATTCTTTATAAATAGGAGGATCAACCTTTTGGGAATGGGTCTATGGTTTTGGGGGAGGACCTTCTTTTTTGAGAATTGTAAAGAATTATTTATGAGAAAATTTAGTTAAGAAGTTCTATTTAGAACCAGAGACAAATTTTGTTTTCATCAAAGGCGTTATGTGATTGGATTGAGGAGGGAATACTTCCATATTTGAATTCAATAGTTGATATTGTAACGACTAAGAGTTTCTGAATCTATTGATAAGCTATATTTTTTAAATACTTTAACAAATCTTTTGTTCTAAATGATGAAAAGAGAATTGTTGTGTTAATATGTGATTGATGGTAGAGATAAGGAAACTATTTTTCTTGACTTATCTTATTGCATGTGTATTTTCTTTCCATTATTGTGTCTCAATCAGTGTTGAAATACCAACAAGTTAACGTATTTTTACTAGACTTGTAATAGGTGTGAATATCGTTGTATGCGCACTAGAACACGAGGGTTATCCTAGGCTCATCATTATTCAGTAGTTAATAATACCCTCTATCAGTTAATTTATACTATCACACCTTAATTTATTAGACTCATCTAATAATATAAAAGAGAAAAGATAAACGTTTAATCTAAAGGAGGAACTTTCACAGAAATATATCCTATCAATCACTAAGAAAAGCCCATCGGTAAATTGGCTAGATCAAAAGATATGGAGAACCATTCCACCCATAAAATGTTGCAGAGACTAATTGGGCCTCTAAAGCAGTTTTGATTCCTACCATAGAGTCAAATGATATCAGAACCCTCAACAAGTATTACAGGTGATCAACCGACACTCTATTCCTAATATGAGTAATAACCCATTATTAACAACTTCCCTTTCGAAACAGATATATGAAGAAAACCAACAACAAAAATATGTTTCCCAAACTTTATTTCATATTTCCCAGCCATCCAAATGATCAGAGCGATAATTACATCATTTGAGCAAAATAATAAGTTTTGCAATTATCCAGCATTGGAAATCCATAGTATAAAATAAAATAGTCATGAAAATACAAGACATAGAAAACACTTATATGAAACTTAGAAATAGCTGGAAACTACTAAAGGGTGTGCCACTTTCCACCCAACCATAGGCACAACATCTCTTGGTGTATTCCAAAATTGGCCACCCCCTAGCTAGAGTATGATGCCATGAGAGACAATTGTTATTTTTATCAACAAACCATAAGGGACGAAGTTTAATCTCCTTCTCCCAAAGGAACCTAGAAGCACCATCTTCTATCCACCAAGCAAGGGGGCCTGCTATGATTTATTCACTCAAAAACTCAATTTCTCTACATCCTCATTTATTAGCTTGATTAGAAAATGCTTCCCAATAGTTCATGTACCTACAAAAATTTATTTTCTCATTTCTCTTCAGAACCAGAGAGTTGCACACGCTCTTTGTTGCAACAGGGGCAGACCCAGGGTTCAACGCTACAACAACGTAGCAACAAAACCCTAACTATCGTCCCTTTCGTTAATACCTATGAAGCAGATGAAGTCTCACCTAAGGTAGAGGTGGGGGTGGTTACAAGGCTCAGGTGTCTGCAACCTTAGCTAGAACACAGATCTGTGATTATGATAGTTAATAGAGCACTTAACATCATGAGTTCCTCAATATGCAATCAATATCTACTTCTCTTATAAAACAGAGCTTTGCAACATTCACATTGATCTAATGTATTTAAGCACTTAGCATAGGTAAATATATCATATCTAGTAGATCAATCACTAATCATATTCATATAGATCAGATCTAACATTCTCACATATCATAAGCACTAAGCGTAAGTAGATTTATCTAATCATCTCAAATCACTTAGCAAATAACATATAAAGGCATCAGAACATCACACAGAGCAGAGTAACACAATATTTATGTGGTTCATCCCCACCCTGGGGATATGTCCACCAATTCTTCTTGTTTATTAGCTTCTTCAATAGGTTACATGCACAAAGCCTCAGAACCTTTCTTTAGATAGGATAGAAGATCTACGCAGCTTGCTAGATCCTTCTTCCTTGCGTTATAGCACAAAGCCTTTCACCGTCCGTTACAAACACTTGCACTTATCTCTGCAGGTCTCTTACAGTCATGCACACAGAACTTATAGACCCTACTTTCACTTAGCATACATTTACATCTGACTAGTGACCTAACATCACATAGATTCCCTTCCTTACATTGCCTAGACATCTATTTAGATATTACAAAATAGGCCTAAACATGGGAAAACCCATGGGCCGACATCCCAATCCTATTACATAATCCCAAAAACCCAAAAAGGACCCAATTCATATCTCTTTTATTGTTATATAAAGCACTCTCTTCCCCTACATCAAAATAATGAGACAACAACCTCAAGTTGTAATGCACATGAACCAAGCTTTTTGCCCAGTCTCCATTCAAGTTGTTTCTCTTTACACTGTGGATGAAGCTATAGGTGCTCCAAAACCTCTCTATAGAAGAGGTGTTAACAACCTGAGAAAGCACCTTCACCACCAATTTATGAAAATTATTGGTAGAGGAGCCATACATGTTCCACCGTTCGATATAAACCATCCTGGCTCGATCTTTGGTTGCATGCAAGTTACAAAAGACTCCATTCTCACTGATGTATTTTCTCAATTCTCTTTGTACTTGAACACACTCCTCTTCATCAGGTACCAACTTTTCCAATGCAATCATATATCCATTTTTCACCTCTATATCTGTGTGTGGTTTTCTCCTTTCCATACCCCCAGGTGTTGGTTGGGCCAACCAAGATGAAGAGAAATATTTTGGGATAAGGACATATGCCAGAGCATGGAGTGGAACATTCAAATTATCCCACCTTTTGACCACATGTTTATGGATATGATCATACAAGATCGGATCCCTTGACTGAAAAATGTCTTTGATTTGGCCTAGCATGTTGTCCATCTACTCATACACCTCTCCAATCACTGACTGATATATATATGAAAAACAGATCATACTATAAATGGGTTTGGTGAACTACAGAATATACCGAACCTGTTGCAAAAATGGCCATCAAGAACTATGTCCTTGACCTCCTGAAAGTCACTTCTCTCAGATGTGGATGTAACCTTGTATTTTAGATCCTTCCATGAATCACTCGAGGCCATACTAGCCAATGCCTCTCTTACCTTCAACAGGCACTTGGAGGTGAGATAATAGCTAGCGAATATGGTCTTTTCAAGCTTTAGTAACTCCAACTTGGAGTGATTGCGAAAAATGAAGTGGGCCATGCTATGATTGGTAATAGCTCTTATCATCTTCTTCCCTCTCTTGTATAAAACACCAATCCATCTATAATCACGGTCCTTCATTTTAATGATATCATGCATCAAAAGGTTCTTTGTGTGAACCAAACACCCCGACCAAAATATATTGGGGTACCTATATTCAATGATATCTCTTGTTGCCTTACAATTAGCAACATTATCAATGATGACTTGAATGACATTGTAGGGCCCAATCTCTTGAATGGTTTTAAGAAAGGCATATGCAATATTAATACATGTCTTGTAGCAATCTGAGTATTCATGAGATGAAAGGAAAATTGCACCATTAGAAGAAACACCAAGAATATTTATCAATGGCCTACCTTTCACATTTTTCCAACCATAAAAAATAATTGATACCCCATACTGGTTCCAATCATTTGCAAATTTTCCTAGAGAACCTTGGATTTTGTCTCTTTCCCTATCAAGTCCCAATGTTCTAGCTTTGTCATACCTAGGTCTCCTATATCCTTTAGGGGCACCATTGATGGCTTGGACCATTTCATGCCAATATGGTGAGTGAATAACATTGAATGGTATACGACATGCATAGAGAAACCTGAAATTTTTTGCATCCACATCATCTCTACAACCTTGGTCAAGGAAATCTAATAGTGTTCTATGTGAAGACGAAGGAAAAAATGCAATACCACGGGTGGATGCATCTTGACTAGTGAACATTCTTTGTGTATTCTCATGTTCAACCTTTGTTTTTTTGTCTTTTTTTGTGCTACCTCCTCTTTCTTTTGGTATTTGAGTCTTTCTTTAGGATCCATTCTCACACAAGTTTTGATTCCTATATTATTACCTTCTATAATACCCCAAGGACCTAGTTATATTATGAATTGTAATCATGTTTTGTAGGTTGGTGAGCCGAGTATTGATAAGTTGGTGGGATTATGTATTAATTAGGCCGGAGAGCCTATTTTGTATATGTAATTATGTAGAACATTAATAAAGATTAAACATCATTGCGTACAGACCAACCATGAAGAAAGAGTGATGGGGGACTAAGATTCCACAAGGTGGGAAAGGGAAAATGGGCGAAAAGGTTGGAAAGAGGGGTTAATCTTAGGGGCTTAAGTCCTTGAGAATAATAACTTATTATTATTCCAAAGTGGTTTGAAAGGTATACTTTTATCCTAAGTTCCTGGAAAAAAGGGAACGCATACTTGATGGAGTACATGCAGCTTCATGGGCGACATGTGTTGGCCCAGGAACATGCAATTTAACCCAAGAATTGAGCCATGATGGGGGTTCATCCTCCATTCTTGTGTCCGCTATCTGAACCTTGTTACCTCTGCGTCTGATCTCTACATATCTCACACATATCTGAAACCTGAAACCGTGAGACGTCTGTGATCGAACAATGTATTTCTGTGAATTCTGTCTGGTATCTGTGTTTTGCCTCCATCATCGACCTCTGCATAATTTTCTTGTGACGCATCCCAAAACTGGTAATATATGGGCCGATTTGTATCTTTTGTGGAACCCGACACCTGGTTAATCACTTGAGTGTGTTATGTCTTAGAGTCTGGCCGTTTCCATTTTCGGGCCTATGCTCATTTTCAGTTGTGGTCATCATCCATGTGTCAAATGAGTGTTGATGTTGTTGCGGTTTCCCTCAAGTGGTTGGAATTGAGTCGAAGAGTGTGCTGAAGAAGTAGGTTTTCAGGCCGGGGTAGAAGAGGCAGGTTGTCTAGCATGTGAGAAGCTCTCTCTAGGTGAGAAAGATTCTGTTGGGAAGTGGTTTTCTCCGAGAGAGAGAGTCCAACACTAGCTATGGAGCTGAGAATTCCTTATCCAAACTATTTTTGAGACCCAAAGAGGGAGGTGAAGCATCTATGGACTGTTCTTGTGAAGGTTTATACTCCCGGGTGGAACATGCATGTGGGGAATGAGATTCCATGAGTAGTGGGTGTAAGAAGGCTCTTGGAGAGAATCCTTCTGGTTTCTCTATGTAGTTTTCCTGTAACCTCAGCCTAGTCTAGGATTCCCTTGCCTTAGGTGGAGCTTAGTCCCAGCTCAGGGGTGACCCACTGCTGAGTGTGATGAGAAGCGTGGTCTAAGGATGGGAGGTTCGTGAAAGGTATACATGTAGTTGGTGAAGTTACTACCGTTTCAAAGATAAGTATCATTATGTGTTTAATTTTAGATAAAATGCATGTCTGTGATGATTGTAATATTATCATGTATTCCATTGAATGAATTACTATTAATTCCATTAATTCTATATGTTAGCAATAATTATGTGTTTACTCTGTGTTAAGTCATTTAAATTCATTTAAATGCATACTATATAAGTGTTATTACACGTAGTGGTGTTACCCGACAGTGGGGTTGATGGCCAGGGACGTTACAATATGGTATCAGAGCTAAGTAAAGCATTTGAGTAGTGAAATTTACTAGCCTGTTGGTGGATGGGGATGTTACAATATGGTATCAGAGCTAAGGTTTCAACGCTAAGCCTGGATTGGCCACATAAGTGGTCTTTGAACCCAATGTTTCGAGTGGAAATGGTGTTCGGAGGAACCAATTTCGAACCTTAGAATGTTTCTGAGTGCCAAGGGGTTACTTGGTCGTGTTATGAATTTTAGGAGGAGTAGCGGTAGAATAAAACTTCAACCGACGTAGTATTTGGCCACAGGGAGAGAGATCACAACACTTGAGGTGTTGGAGCCATAGGATCTATTCGAAAGTAAAGGAAACACTTTTTTGACTGTTATATCTGGAGAAGGTGCAGGAGGGTTATCCTGGAAGCCTTTCCGAGTTCAAAAATTGGGAGAAGCAGGGTGCGCTGAGGTATAAACGCCCAAAACTCGAAACCCTAAAGTTTCGAGGTAGATCTACACCATAGATATGGATAAAAGAGCTTGACCATTGGATGAAGAAGAAGAGCAGATTGTAATTTCGGGAGTTCGTCTATCGGGAGAAGTGGGATTGTCATTGCACAAACTCCTAAAGTCCAAAGTTTCAAAGAGAAAGAGTATATGTGGTGGGGCTGAATGATGTCACCTGGGGTGAAGTGAAATTTCCTAGATGTACCACATGCCATCGCCTTAGTCAGTGAAAACTGTTCTATGTGGGCCCGAAGGATAGAGAAGCTGAAAGTTCATGAGTCGCAAGATTGGAAGGAAGCAAGCGTGAAAGCTTCTGGAACCCAAAGTACGAAGCCCCGAAGTCCCGAAGCCTCAAAGTCCTCAAGCCCTGAACTCTTGAAGCTCTGAAGTTTCAAAGTCTCAAAACTCCCATGCATGAAGTTGCATAGTGAGTGTCAGTCGTTGGATGTTGAGTAGACGTGGACGGTTGATCCGCCCTACGTCGCGAGTTTGTTAGTTTAGAACTTGGGAAGTTGTTTTGTACTTCTTTGAAACCTCTGAAAGTGCGAAGTCTCGAAGCGCTCAAAAGTTGGGGCCCAGGTCATAGCCCAACGTCACAATCAAAGGGGCCTAGCAGGAGGATCTAGCACCCAGGAGATTTACGATTTGAAAAATTGGAAATCGAGAGTATCAGGTTTGGCCCACAACAAAATAAATGAAAGGCAAAGCCGCGAAGTGCCTTTTTTTTTGATAGGTGATTGTTCACGACCCGTGATCACATGGATTGGGAACTAAGATAAAAAGGGATAGTGCTCGAAGGATTGTTACAGAGCCGAGTAGAGCTCCAAAAATTCATGAAATATGAACATTTTCTTAAATCGTGTTGGTTTATGAATTCTGTGGGAATTGTTAAGGATTGATGGCCTAACGAATTCCGGTTGACTGCATGTTGTGTTTGCAGAGTTCAATGAGTTTCAAGACTGCAACGAATTGACATTGAATGGAGGAAGCACATAATGCTTCCATTTCAGAGAATGAAGCAAAAGGAATGGATGTCCATTTGGTATTTGAAGGATTGAACTCCAATGGACATGGAGAAGAGATAGATAAGGAAGGGAATATGATGAAAAACATTGAAAGATTGCAGAAAGATGCCCAAACTCACCGAGAAGATAACCGAAATATTATGAAAGCTAAGGACAAACATGGATAATTCAACTTAAAGTTGATGAAGAGTCTGGAGAGAATAGAAAAGAAGTTGGATAGAGAGACTGACTCAAGAAAATCATGGAATCGCAGGACCCCTGAGAGGAAAAGAAGATCAAGAAGCATTAACAGAAATCATCACCACTGCCCGAACCATTCCAATAAGGAGGCACAAAATAGTTCAAGCCCATATCCTACCAGAAAGAACAGGAGATCTGGAGTGGATGAACTAAATGGAGAAATGAAAAAGATTAAGCCTCCTACATTTGATGGAGAATATAGGAAGGAGGAAGATGTTGAATCATCGTTACTTGGCATGAGGAAATATTTCCAAATGCATAATTATTCCTCTCATGCAGAAGGAATAATTGCAATGTATCAACTGAAAGGAAAGGCATATATGTGGTGGGATCAACTTGTGTAGGTGCAACACATTAGAGAGAGATAGATATCACTTGGAAAGAATTCAAGAGGTATTTTGAGAAGAAATACTTTACTAAAAGATACTGTGATAGAAAGATGAAAGATTTCTTTGAACTCAAGCTGGGAAGCATGACCATTGATGAATACAAACAAAGATTTTTGGAATTGTTGAAGTATGTTTCGTTAATCAAAGATGAAAATGTCAAGATTCAAAGGTATCTTAGTGGATCACCACCTTCCTTTGGGGACAAGATTCAGTACGATGACCCTAAGACTATGTAAGAAACGATAAGAAGAGAGAAATGTTGATATGAACAACAAAGAGAAAATCCTACCTTTCGGAAGGCTTGGGATGACCAGAAGAACTTCAAGAAAGAGTAGAGGCAGAGGGGAAACAAACATCCCTTCTTCAGAAATAGTCCTCAAGGACAGGAATTGTTTAGAGAGAGAAAACGGTGGATGTAGGGGAACAAAGGCCAAGGTAGACGCCCATTCAGTGTTGGGGTTGTCAGGGGAACCACAAGTATAGAGATTGTCCCCACAAAAATGGCAAAGTGAGATCTTTCCATAATGTTTAGCAGGTTGAAATAGTGGAGGACACGGGTAGTGGAATGCCAAGGATCTACGCAGCCTTGAAAAACAAGCAAGTTGAATATCAGTCACACATGATTGAAGTGGAAGGTGGAGCACGAAGGTATCCTTCAAGTGCATCCTATCCGAATATTGGACCGGAAAAGAAAACAGCTCCAGAATCGAGCTATAGGGCTTGTAAAATTCCAGTGGACCTAAGATGGTCCTGAGGAGGTGACATGGGAACATGAATATGCTATGCAGGTAGAATACCCGCATCTTTTTGAAGATTTTGAAAATCTTGTTGATGTTGTGTAAAGAGTTGCACTTAGAAAAGTGCAAAAATAAGGGGAGGGGATTGTAATACCCCAAAGATGTGCCCCATTTATATTATGAATTGTAATCATGTTTTGTAGTCTGGTGAGCTGAGTATTGATAAGTTTGTGGGATTATGTTTTAATTAGGCTGGAGATCCTAAGTGTTAAAGGCCAAGAGCCTTTTTTTGTATATGTAATTATGAAAAACATTAATAAAGACTAAACATCACTGCGTCCAGACTGACCACGAAGAAAGAGTGATGGAGGACTAAGCTTCCACAAGGTGGGCAAGGGAAAAGGGGCTAAAAGGTTGGAAAGAGGGGCTAAACTTAGGGTCTTAAGTACTTAAGAATAGTAATTTATTATTATTCCAAAAGCTATGTGAAACGTATGATTTTATCCTAAGTTCCTGGAAGGTGGAACGTGTGCAAAATGGAATGCATGCAGCTCCAGGAAGACAAGTGTCAACCTGGGTGCATGCAGCGAAAAGATGAAGCATCATCTATGTTGGGGGGTTTCCCATACCCCATCCTCCACGAATTTTGTAGAGCCTCCAGAAGCAACCTCTGTGTACCCTCATGCCTGAGTTCATTGGCCATCCTCCACCTGAAATGTTGGCCCTCTGCATTGACATGCATTTATTGAAAACCAGAAGTGTGAGTCATCCTGTGTAATTCCGTGAACCCAGTTTGTCTGCAATTGCAGAGCTGAGTTCATATCCTGAACCGTTTGGGGTTCGCAACCTTCTATTTGTTTCCTGAGTTGTTTTGACCAGTTTTCATTGCTATTAACCTATAGTTGTTGGAACAAAGTCTAAAGTGGCTGAAGAAGCGGGTTTTCAGGCCCATGGTAGAAGAGGCAGGTTGTCAGGCCTGTGAGTAGCTCTCTCTAGGTGAGAGAGTCTGCTAGGAAGTGGTTTTCTCCCGGAGAGAGTCCAACACTAGCTACAGAGCTCTGAGAATTATTGATCTGGCCTATTGTCGAGACCCAGAGAGGGAGGTGAAGCACCGATGGAATGTTATTGTGAAGGTGTATACTCTCAGGTTGAATAAGCATGTGGGGAATGAGAGTCCATGAGTAGTGGGCGTAAGAAGGCTCTTGAAGAGAATCCTTTCGGTTGCTCTGTGAAGTTTCCTGTAACCTTAGCCTAGTCTAGGATTCCCTTTCCCTGGGTGGAGCTTGGTCCCAGCTCGGGGGTGACCCACTGTGAGCGTGATGAGCAACGTATTCTAAGGCTAGGAGGTTCATGGAAGATCTGCACGTAGTTGGTGGATTTACTCTAGTTTCAAATATAAGTATCATTATGTGTTTAATTTCAATTAAAATTCATGTCTGTGATGCTTGTAATATTATCATGTATTCCATTGCAATGATGAATTATTGTTAATTCCATTAAGTCTGTATAATGACAGTAACTCTATGTTAAATGTGTATATTTGATTTAATAATATTATTATAATATATAACAATATATTATAATATATTATAATATTATAATATATTATAATATTATATTAACATTAATATAATATTATACACCCAAGTGTGTCACCTTGGGGTACCCTGGTCCTGATCATGAAGAAGAAGGATAGGACGTTGAGATTGTGTATCAATTTCAGACAATTGAACAAAGTAACTGTAAAGAACAAATATCCTCTACCAAGGATTGATGACCTCTTCGATCAGTTGAAGGATGCAAAGATATTTTCGAAGATAGACCTCAGATCGGGATATCACTAGGTAAGGATAAAGGATGAAGACATCAACAAGACCACCTTTAGAACAAGGTATGGTCATTACGAGTTCACAGTGGTGTCATTTGGGCTATCAAACACACTCGTTGTTTTTATGTGCTTGATGAATGGTGTATTCAGGGACTATCTAGACAAGTTTGTCATAGTCTTCCTGGATGACATTTTGGTGTATTCCAAGTCAAAGGAAGAGCATGAAAAAAATCTGAGGATGGTGTTGCATGTACTAAGAGAGCACCAACTGTATGCCAAGTTGAGCAAGTGCTCATTTTATCAGGAGCATATCCATTACTTGGGGCATATTATTTTGAAGGATGGGATAGTCGTGGATCCTGAGAAGATTGAGGCCATCAGAGAATGGTCAACGCCAAAGAATGTGACAGAAGACAGATCCTTTATGGGTCTAGTTGGTTATTATAGAAGGTTTATCACAGGGTTCTTGAGGATAACTCACCTTATCAATTCCTTGCAAAGTGATCAAAATCTGGACCAGGGATCAAATTTTAGCTCAAAAATCAACATTCTTGGAATTGCCTCAAAACGAACCAGAGCATATCCCTCGTCGTCACAAACCCAACACAACTCGTTTCGTCTCAAACGAACATCGGGAGCGAGAGATATTGCGATTTGTTTGAATCGTCAAACAGACAAAAAATGGGAAGCTGACTGTACAGTCCGTACAGGCTGACGTGGAAGAGGTGACGTGGCTTGACCGTACATGCTGACATGGAGACCGTACGATGACATGGCAGTTGATGATGTGGCAATTTCATATTAGCAGATTTGGGAGAATGGCGCTTCGACATGTGTCATCATTTTGGTTAATGGTAAGGTGCCACATGGCCCAGTTATGGGATGCCACGTGGCACCCCTTTATTGGCTTATGGTTTGTTGTTCAAAAAATTTATGGCGTCTGTGGGATTTGAACCCCGGACCTCCCCCTTTGGATGTGCTTCGGTAGTGTGTGGGCTACCACTAGCCCACACGGTGTTCCTTATCATCTATGTGTGTTTAAATTTATTTAAATTTAACATATTGTATATTGGCGCGGGGGGTCGGGCCGGGGCTTAGCCCCGACCCCTGGTTGTATTACTTTTCATATGACCAATAAACTTATAGTGTGTGCAGGAATACGTGTTCCAATGATTTGTTAAAAGCCCACAGTTGTAATGTACCGGTGGTTACATGGTTATGTGCGGGTTTTGGTTAGCCCGAGTTTTTTTTGTGTTGCCATATGACCACCATGTAACTTGCGCGCGGAGTTTGGGTTATTTTGGACAGCCTGTGGTCTTGTGTAAAGCCATGTGACCACTTACCACATGGTGGGTGCGGGCGCATTTGGTGTTGGTTTGAACGGTTATAACCAGTTGGTTGGACACTTGTCATTTCAACATTGGCTTGAAACCTAGCCCTTTTTTGCGCTAGCCCGTGGTTTCGGGTGGTTGCTCATATGCCCGTGGTCTTGGCGGTTAGGGGCTGGGCGCGCCTAACCATTCGACAGTTTAGCCAGTTATGCATGTGCTGGGTTTAAACATGAATTTGGAGCGTGTTCTTGGTTCAAGCACACAGAGGTGCGTTTTGGCGAACCAGAGCCAACAAGCTTGAAGGAAGAGGATGGCAGGAGGCCTATCTTTTTCATTTTTTGGCCGATTGAGGTGTCGTAAAAGCCCAGCTAGGGGTTTTTGGACATCTTGAATCCATTGGAACTATTATCAAGGCCATTTGAAGACTTCTTTTGCAGGTTTTTATCCATTGAAGTTTCAGCAAGCTCCAGGGAGCTTGAATCCCTCATTGATTGAGGACATGTTTTGGTGAGCCTATGTTTGTTTTCTGTGAATGAATAATCATTTTTGGCTAATTGTTATGCTTTGAACACATTGGGACAGGTTTCAGAGGCTTT
>JZKD02S1283947.1:89874-104808 GCA_000966675.3 Picea glauca
ATGGAGAAAGGAATACTGAGATGAAGCTTACTATAAAGAAGGCTAGAAAGTTAATTAAGAAGAGAGCCAAGATCAATAAGTTGTAGAAGGCTCCAGAGGGAACCTCGTAGAAGCACAAATTTCAAAATTGGAGCTTCACCGGGATATCAGAACACTGACACATGGCACTTCACCATGGTGAAGAAATATACCGTTGCGGACATTATAACCACTAGATTACTGCTCTGAATGAATAGAAACCCATTAATGACTAGCCAACTTTCCATTCTACCGTTGGGACTGTGCCATCACAGACAAAACTGAGTGAATGAAGGCCTCGTACCCATTGCAAGCGACCCATTGTCGAGTTACCTATTTATACCACCATGCCACACACCGAGAATTTTTTTTCCAATTGATAATTTGATCTCGAAGACTAAGCTGAGTTTATACAGTGATCATAGTGCTTCTCCTCTCTATCTCGTTACTGTGTCTAAGATACCCCCCTAGCCTGATATTGTTAACCCCGAGCATGTATGTTGGATGAGTTGAGTGCTATAGAAAAAGTTGTTGAGGAATTTTTGATTGACCTCATGACTGAAAGAGTCATGTCGATGTCTATAGGTATACAAGCATCATCCACGAGAGGAATTCCAGCATCTCCATCCACTGCTCATGGAGTAGGACCATCCCAGTCGTCCGATGAGAAGCGCACTAAGCACGTGGATGACTTAGCGAATGCTAAACTGATCTCGACTATCTTACCCACCTATATACCACCTTTGAGTGGTGTTGTAAACGGTGACAACATACCTAGATATTTTGAGTAAGCTTTGGTCACTGCGTACCTCCCGAAGGGGATACACGTAGTGTGAACAGACCAAGATAAGATCACATCATTGAAGTTTAGCGAATTCAACCTCGACGATCGCAAATTCTACAACATGGTAGCCCCACATAAGTATCTGACTAGAACAAAAGGGAAAAACTCAAAGGTAATTCCCCAAGCATGGACCTATAACCTCGCGCAGTCCACCCTACTCAACGTCATGAAAATTGCCCACTTCGGAAGACACCAAGAGGTGAATGCATGTGTAAATTTGCTGCTATCTTGTTACCATGGAAGATATTTGTGGCTAAACCATCGTATCACAGTGGATCCGACGTTGATCAATTAGATCACGGGTTTGAGTATGCAAGGACCTGACCCACAGGATTTCTATCCTGAAAAATCCATGGACCGCGCTCTCGCACAAAATATCAAGGAAACTTATGGTGATGTCGAGAAGGGTACGTGAGGCTACAAGGTAGCCTCTATTCAGAATGGCATAGTACACCTTGCCTTTCAATTGATTGCAGGGAAGTTAGTAAACAAGAACCGACCCACCTGAGTGACTGGTTTTGTAGTCAACCTCGCAAGGAAGTGTGCGGAGGGCCTACAAATGAATTGGGTGAAGTACCTAGTGAACTAGTTGGAACTTGACTATAGAGAAGCACAAGATTAAGGATATGAATTCCATTTCAGCTAGCTCTTGATCCCAATCACTTTCATTTCCTGGGAGATGTCGGAAGGTGCGACCTTCTCGAACATCGAGCCTTTCGAACCATTGGTTGCGAATTCAGTACATCGTGGTACTCAAGTGACATGAATAAGAAATGACAGTCAAATGCCATGTTCCATACATACTATAATCAACTGAAGATAGCCATACAGTCCGAGCCTCGCATGACACTGAACACATTACACTGATTCAGGCCTTCGATGAAGTTCAACACTGATCAACATTTTATTTATATCACAATGCACACCGACAAGCACACGCAACAACTTCAATCCTACTATAAGCTAGCAAAGGAGGATTTAGAGGAGATTACTAAGAAATGGTCCACTAACCTCCTTATTCCAGCCGACCCTATGGAGATATCCAACATCGACAGCCCAGAAGCTGTGCGGGATACACCCGGACCTAGCAAAACAAAGAAGACTGAAGAAGTAGAAGATTTAAGCAGTTCCTCAGTGAAGAATGCTTCCATATAACCAGAGCGATGGGGTGATGGAGAAGAGATAGATGGTGCAGAAACTGAATAGAAGAAAGGTGAGGTAACACCGCCTATAGATGAGGAGGACCCCTTGAAGAAAAGGAAGGTTTCTCCCCCGAAGCCTTATTCCCAGAAGAAATCGAAAGCCTCTATAACTAATATGCAGACTGTCCTCACCTTTGATGATTTCAATTTCATCATAACAACCCTGAATGATGCTTTGCTAGAGATAGCAGAGAAGCAAGAAGCTAAGCAGGAGGAGATGTACAATAGAATTGAGGTTGAACTCCAAGGGGTGCAACATGCACTATAGTCTAGCCGCACATTCTCCATTGTGCCTCTGCAATTGGTAACACCAGAACTAGGAGATGGACCAACTCAACTCCACCAGTTCGTTGATACAGTTGAAGCTTGCCTTCGACGAGAACAAGAGGAAATAGAACAAGCCACCCAGGCTTTCGTACAACTACAGGGAGCACTTTTAGAAAAATGCCAAGCTGTCGAATAGGAAAAGAGTTCTCTCCAAGCGAAGTTCGATGAAGAAAATGCACAACCGCAACAAGGCAAGGAAAAATTTCTCTCCGAGCAACTCGAAGTGAAGGAAGCGGTCATCAGAGCACTGCGCTCTATGACTGTCATAAAAGTAAAGGCATATGATCAAGTCATGAAGCAAGTAACACAACTTGAAGAATTAATCCAACAGCTGCAACAACTAATAGCAGACTTGGAGCTACACATTGTGCCTGAGACCGCATAGGAAGTAAAGGACCAAAGAGAAGTAATTTCCAGGAGAGCAGTTGAAAGGCTAAAGTCCCTTATATTAGAATGTAAGAAATTAGATGATCTCAGTGCCCAGACATATAAGAAACTCACTGAGAACCCATAATTGCAGGCACTAGAGTCATAACTCCAGGAAGCGAAGCAGCATGCAGAAACACTACAGGCACAGCTGAAAGCCCTGACAACTGTGGAGAGAATGAAGAGATCTCAAGAGCAGCGAAGCACCCAGCAGAAGATCCACACCATCCAAAGAAGAGTTATGGAAGTAACTCAGAGACTCTGAACTGTACAAGACAAGGCTTACCAATTGTTCTTAAAGGTCGAGAGCCAGGGAGAAGAACTAGAGTAGGTTAGCACCGCAACAGAACAACGCCTGGAAGGACCTGTGAATGATGCAGTCATTCAAGAGTTTGTTGAATAAGAGATTATAGTACAAAAAAAAGTCAAAGTAGTTCAAGCCAAGCTTGAAGCATTTGAATAAGAACTTCCTACATCAGAGTGACTCGGGATGAGTTACAGGTGACTGTTGGGGGTCTGTTGGCCCTTGACCAAGTTTTGAGGGATCTAGTCAAGTTTGACCTATTTTCGGACTTTGAATGCCTATCAAAGGAGGAGCGCAAGACGAAGCAGAGATCATGAGATCTTGACCCCTTTTTGTCTTCTTTTTGGGATTTGGGATTATGTAACGGGCATGGGATGTCGACCCATGGGTTTACTCATGTTTAGGTCTATATTGTAATGTATATATAGATGTCTAGGAAATATATAGAGAGAGATGATCTATGTGATGTAAGGTTGATAAGCTAAGTGCTAAGTGAAAGTATGGTTTGTAGATGATCTGTGCATATTGTGAAAGACTTGCAAAGCTAGGTGCAAGGTATTGTAACAGGCAGTGAAGTGCTTTGTGTTGTAACGCAAGGAAGGAGGATCTAGTGAGGTGCGCAGATCTCCTGTACTAGGCGAAGTAGGGTTTTGAGGCTCTGTGCTTGTAACCGGTGGACTGAAGACAATAAATAAGAAGAGTTGGTGGACATAGCCCTAGGGTGGGGGTGAACCACGTAAACACTGTGTTGTTTTGCTTTTTGCCTGTCTTGATGTGTTTATAACTTCTATTGCTAAGTGATTTGACAGAGATAGATAAATCTGTTGATGCTTTGTGCTAATGATGTGTAAGAATGTTAGATATAACATATATGAAGGTGATTAGTGCTTGATCTGCTAGATATAACCTGCATGTTTATGATAAAGTGCTTAAATACATCAGATCTAAGTGAATGATGCAATTCTATGTTCTATCTACGCAGTAGTTATTGGTTGAATATTGATGAATTGTTGATGCTAAGTTCTCTGTTAAGTATTATAATCATAGATATATGTCCCTATTAAGGTTCCAGACACTTGATTCGTACAACCACCCCTGCCTCTACCTCAGGTGAGACTTCATCTGCTTCGCAGGTGTTGCTGAAAGGGCTGGTAGTTAGGGTTTTTTTGGTGCGCTGTTGTAGCATTGAACCCTGGGTCTGCCCTTGCGCCAACACCCCCTGTGACCATCACTCCCCCTGAAATTATGCCTCTATGTGATTTATTAAAATATAGGGCTATTTTCTAGGTATGCATCTGATAAGTATTTCCTCCTAGAATCATAAGAAGAATGACTCCCCCTATAAGTATGTCTCCCTCTATTTTCAACTGCATCATATATCAACCACTCCCTCTATGATGATCCTTGGACCTGTTCATGTATCAAACTTGTGCCATACCATACAAGAGATATGTCAATAATGAAAATAGAGAATAATGAACAAGATATCAACCAAGTACATCATACACAACATGCATGTGCATTAACCTCGTACGTCAACAAATATCATCCATGGAATGTATCCACCATATGCCAACATCTGCATCTACCAATATGCCAACATGTGTATCTACCACTTATGCCAACCATGTGCATCTATCAATATGCCAAACAAATACCATCTATGAGTGTACCATCATTCATCATCACTTGCACGAAGAAAATATATCAACCATGCATCAACAAGATATGACTCCCAATGATGTACAACATGACTATCAACTCAACTCACCAACTACATGTCTCAATATGTAGCCCAACCACATGAAAAATGCATGCACCATGATATCCAACATATGCTTCGAATAATGCATCAAAAGATATATCAATGAAACACAAATATGTACCAGCCATGTACCCCAACAGATCCACATCAATCCATACTCATGGGTTAATGCCATGTACCCAAGATTTATTTTACATCGTCACCTTACATGATCTAACATAGAACCATGAAAACCTGCAGCAAAAAATGTCAGAACCTGCAATAAACCATGTCATACCCTTCAACACAGAGTTATTCCATCACATCAAGCTGCAACTTGATGCAGGAGCATCACCAACTCATCAAGCGAGCCAGTGCGGAAGCGGAAGACAACTGGACAAGCCAACACAAATTTTGAAAATGCCTTGAAGTTGTTGCGCGAACCATTAATGTGAAATTTTAATGAAGCGCACTTGTATATTGTAAATGGACCTTGGGAATATTTTCTTTGGTCCTTAGTAGGTAGAGGCATTTAATATAGTTAATGCAGGTAGATAGAATTTTAATTCTAGACTAGACAGTTGTAGAGTGCAAGAGGGAAACATGATATAGACACCCTCATTGTGCATTTGTATTATTATTGAAACAAGAAGAGCAAGAGCATGTAGAGAGTTGTTTGAGAACACCCATGTACAAATATTTGAATTAATAGAAGAGATTGGTTCAAACTCATGGTTTTGTGTCTGTTCTCTGTGTAATGATGTTGATATGCTCATCAATGTTTGCTTCCTGTTATACATTTGATTTTATATGTTGTGTATATGATTTCATGTTTGGATTGAAGTCTGAGAGGAAGAAGGAATGAGTTTCAATTGTTTCTCTATTTGAACCAGAAGATTCCTGCAAGGAGTACATTTGAAGTGTCCACAAGGAGTGCGTTCACAGAGGGTTCAGATAGAGATAACTTTTGTTCTCATTCATCCCAAAGGGCAGTTGGGCATAGGAGCCATGCAAGGAGTGCGCAGGCTGGGTAAAAGTCTCAGGGTTGTGAGCCTTAGTGGAGTATTGAAGGACTATTGATGCAGGTGCACGCAGAGTCGAAGACTTCAACACTTAGACGTGGTTGAAGGTTTGCCGCAAGGAGTGCGTGCAGGGTTCTTTTACAAAATCTCAGGAGGGATAGGCCTTTGAACTCGTGGAAGGATAGCACAGGGATGATTGCGAGTTAAAGTTCATAAGAGGCATCGCATGTTTAAGAGCAGGTGAACGAGTTCCGGGGAGAGGAACACTTAGTCATTTCAAGGATTGCATAAGGAAGAACGGATGGTGAAAATTCTCCAAGGAGATTTCGTGATATCCCGTGGGTCGTTAGATCTCACAAAAGTGTAGGGGAGATACAACGGCGTATTCCCAAAGGTTAAGCTCAAGACAAATAGAGCCATTGATCCAAGCTAGCCAAGACCATTGGATTATTTGCGAAATCGCCTATCGGGATTTCATGAGAGAAGAGTCGAAGCTTTGGTAACGGGAATCACAATTTTGCGATACGCGATATCCTAACAGCTACGTAAATAGTGTGGGCCACAGCTGAGTCGACGAGTGGAGGATAGGTGGCACAAGCTATCAGGGTTTCGTGGTGAGAAGTCCCGATACAATAGCATCAGGATGCGTGAAATCGTGAACCCCAAATTCCCGATAGAGGTGATGGGACGTTGAAAGGTCAACTCGCACGTGTGTCAGGAAATTGGTATATCGGGAGTCGGGAGTCGGTAAAATGAAGTGTTCTACATCGTGAGTAGTGAAATTGCGATAGAAAAAGTCCCGATAGGTAAGGGAAAGGTCAGCGTTGACTGAGGTGTCGGGTCTCGGCGATCCAAGAGTACAGCGTTCGATCACTGACCTCGCGAAATCATGAAGTCCGATCCTCCGAGTGCAGAGAGGGGATCGCACGAGAGTTTTGTGGGTGTAGATTTCCCGATAGGGAAATAGAAGGATGGTTAGTGTTCTTCAGGCCAAGGAAAGAGAAGATCTTATGAGCGGGTGTGCCTGAGGGTGCGTGCTGCGTCAAGTTTGGTATCAAAGCCCTGTTCTTGTCTGTATATTTCAGGAAGGAAGAGGCATAAGAGGAGGAAAGCACTCTGATACACGTCAAGTTTGGTATCAGATCTCTTTTCTTGTCTGTATATTTTAGGCAAGAAGAGGCATAAGAGGAGGAAAGCACTCTGATACATGTCAAGTTTGGTATTAGAGCTCAAAAAGATTCTTTGGTTTCTTTAACAGAGAAGAGGAGAATTCACCATGCCACCGAGAAGAGATAGACAGTCACCCGATCTAGAGGATAGGGAGATGTCACAAAGAAGAGGTTGACAGACGACAGATCCAACCATAGAGAGACAAATGTGTGATCTCTGAGCTAGACTCGAAGACATGGAGACAACGCAAAGATGCACAGCCAGTGCAGGGGATCTGAGTGATTTCAAGAGTGAAGTTGAGGATGAACTCGACGAGGAAGTTGTAGCCAAAGATGCATCAAACGAGTGTTTGATCAGAGCTATTGCCAGGATGGGTGCAAGAGCAAAGATGGACATTCTAGTTTATGAGGGAAACTTGGATGCAAAGGATCTTCTAGACTGGATTAGAGCTGTAGACACATACTTCGACTATGAAGACGTCGAAGAAGACAAGAAGTTCAAGCATGCTGTCACTAGATTGAAAGGACATGCAGAATTGTGGTGGGATGAACTACAAGCTGAAAGATGCTGCAAGGGAAAGAAAAAGATCAAGAGCTGGGATAGGATGATTGCGAAGATGAAGGAGAAATTCATCCCGAGGGACTATCAAATTTCTCTGTTCAAGAGAATGCAGAACCTGAGACAAAAGCTGATGACAGTAAAGGAATACACTGAGGAATTCTACAAACTGAACATCAGAGCAGGTCATCGGGAGAGCGATGATGAAAAAGTTTCCTGATATATGAATGGCCTGAGATATGACATTCAGGATGAGATGAGCATGGTAACCATATGAACGGTGGAAGATTCTTATCAGATGGCTCTGAAAGCTGAGGAAAAGCTGAGCCGAAAGTAGAGTCAAAGGGGCAGAGGCATGAGTCAGTCCAGAGGAAAATCAGTTGCCTAGGATAGAATTCAGAAGCCCAAAGAGGAATGGAAGAAACCTCAGGGTAAAGTTGAGAGAGGTGGAACCTCACAGAGAGGTCCATATGTTGAATAGTGAGGGCAACATAATGAGAAGAGAGGAGATTATGATAACAACAACACTTTTCCTCTTACCAGATGTAGAGGAAGGGGAAGAGGTGGAGTAATCACATGCTTCACATGCGGGAAGAATGGGAACAAGTCTTATGAGTGTCCAGAGAAAAAGAAATAAACTGGAGAAGCTCACATCGCTGAGGAACAGAGAAAAAATGTTGAGGCAGAAGACGTTGAAGGTGGAAGATTGTTGATGATGCGTAAAGTCCTTTTGACACCCGAGAAGGAGGTGGAAAGTTCAGTCCAAAGGACCATACTTTTTAGGACTTCTTGCAAGACCAAGGATAGGGTATGCAAGGTCATTATGGATAGCGGTAGCATGGACAATCTCATTTCAACCGAGATGGTAGAGAAGCTGGAGCTGGAGATGACTGATCATCCAAGCCCATATAGAGTTTCGTGGTTACAAAAGGGACACTAGGTAATTGTTACTAAACAATGCTTGGTTGAATTCAAGATAGGAGGATATAATGATAAGATTCTGTGTGATGTCATTCCTATGGATGTTTGTCATCTATTGCTGGGTAGACCATGGCAGTATGATAGAAATGTGATTCATGATGGGCGAATGAACACATACACCCTAAAGAAGAATGGGAGGACACACATGTTGCTTCCAATTAAAGATAAGGAGGTGAAGCTGGAGGTAAGCAACACAATACTTCTCATGAGTGGGAAGGAACTTCTCATAGAGGTTAAGAAGAAGGAGGATCCACAGTTCATTGTGGTCAGAAAAATGAAGATTGTTCTGACTAGCACAAGAGTGGATGATTTAATAGATGATGTTTAGGAACTGCTGGAAGATTCACTGACATCACAGTGGATGAACTACCTCGTTCGTTGCCACCGATCAGGAGTGTTAGTCATCACATCGATCTCATACCAGGAGCTAGTTTTCCAAACAAATCTACGTACAGATTGACGTCGCGGGAGAATGAAGAAGTTAAGAGGCAGGTCCAGGGGTTATTGGACAAGGGTCTGGTCAGGGAAAGCTTGAGTCCATGTGTTGTTCCAACAGTACTCAGTCCAAAGAAAGACAGAGGCTGGAGGATGTGCACTGATTCAAGGGTGATTAGTAAGATAACCATCAGGTACAAATTTCCATTGCCGAGGATGGATGATCTAATGGATTTCTTAGGTGGAGAAAAGTATTTTTTAAAGATTGATTTGAAAAGCAGATACCACCAGATTCGCATGAGAGAGGGTGATGAATGGAAGACAACATTTAAAACAAATGAGGGTTTGTATGAATGGATTTTTATGCCGTTTGGCTTAACAAATGTGCCAAGAAACTTTATGCGATTGATGAACGAAGTCTTGAGGGAGTTCATCGGGAAATTTGTCATCATGTATTTGGATGACATACTGATTTATAGTAAATCAGTGGCAGAGCACCTGAAGCATTTGGCCATTGTGATGCAGAAACTACAACAGGAGAAGTTGTTGGTAAACATGAAGAAGTCCTCATTCATGAAGACAAAACTCATTTATTTGGGATTTGTTATTTCGGCAAATGAGTTGAGGATGGATCCAGATAAGGTGGAGGTAATCAAGAATTGGCCATCACCAAAGAATATCTTTGAGGTGAGAATTTTTCACGGGGTGGCTAGTTTCTACCGAAATTTCATTAGAAATTTCAGTGGAATCAATGCAACGATGATGGATACAGTGAAGAAAAGAGACAAATCTTTTCACTGGACAGAAGAAGCCAAAACGAGTTTCAATTTGTTGAAGAGGAAGATTATGGAACAACCAATTTTGGTGTTGCCAGATTTCCAGAAGACATTTCAAGTGAAATGTGATGCAAGTGGATTTGCGATAGGAGTGCTCTTGAGTCAGGAAGATAGGCCGATAGTGTATTTCAGTGAGAAGTTGAATGAAGAAAAAGTGAATTACTCCATGTATGATAAGGAATTTTATGCCATCATTCAGGCATTGAAAAAGTGGAGGCACTATTTGATTCCGAAGGAATTTGTTTTGTATAGTGATTACCATGCATTACAGTTTGTGACTCAACAGGAGAAGTTGAATCAGAAACATGTAAAATGGGTTGAGTATATGCAGAATTTCACATTTGTGATTAAACATATTTCTGGTACTGCTAACAAAGTTGTTGATGCTTTGAGCAGGAAATGTTTTCTCTTGCAGGAGTTTCGAGTCAAAACATTAGGTTTTGATGATCTCAGGGACATGTACGTCGATGATCAGGATTTTAAAGAAACATATGAAGCAGTTGAGAATCTAGTTCTCAGAGATAGAAGCCAATGGGCTGAATACATGATCCAGGAAGGATTGTTGTTCAGAGGCAATCAACTGTGTATTCCAGAATTCTCCATGAGGGAGAATCTGCTGAAGGAGAAACACAGTGGAGGATTGGCTGGACATTTCGGTCATGACAAAACATTCGTGAAATTGAATGAGTCATATTTTTGGCCGGGAATGCGAGCGGATGTCAAGAGATTTGTACACAGGTGTAGAATTTGCCAGCATTCAAAGGGGACGAAGCAGAATGCGAGATTCTATCAACCATTGCCCATACCTGAAAGGCCGTGGGACACGATTAGCGTGGAGTTTGTGTTAGGGTTTCCAAGAACAAAAAGAGGTGTTGATTCAATCTTTGTGGTAGTGGATAGGTTTTCTAAGATGGAACACTTCATTCCATGTCAGAAGACCAACGATGCGACTTACATCGCAAACGTGTTTTTTAAAGAGGTCATTGAACTTCACGGCTTGCCGAGGAGTATAGTTTCAGACAGAGACACAAGATTCATAGGGCATTTTTGGAGGACCTTATGGAAGAAGCTGGGAACTAATTTGGCATTTAGTTTATCTTATCAGCCTCAGACGGATGGATAGACAAAAGTAGTGAACATAAGTCTAGGAGACTTTCTGAGGAGCTTGGTGACAAAGCACCATAGCAGTTGGGACAATATATTGCCGCAGGCAGAGTTTGCATACAATGACTCAGTCAATAGGAGTACATGACATATTCCATTTCAGGTTGTCTATGGCATGCAACTGAGAGGAATTTCTGAACTCAAGGATTCAGAACAGACTGCGACTAGGAGCACTAGTGCAGAAGAATTCGCTGAGGCGATTAAGGAACTTCATAGCCAGGTGAAGGAGCGGTTGCAGAACTCAAGTCAGGAGTATAAATGCAGGGCAGATTGACATAGAAGACAACTTCAGTTTGAGGTTGGTGATCTGGTTCTGGCACATTTGAGAAAGGAAAGGTTCCCGAGGGGAACATACAATAAGTTGAAGATGAAGAAAATTGGGCCATGAAAGGTCTTGAAGAAGTTCGGGGAAAATGCTTACGAGATTGAATTACCCGATGGGATCAGAATTTCTCCGATATTCAATATCTCAGATTTGTACCCATATAGAACTGGAGAAGAAAGTACTGGAGATGAGCATCCAGTGATCCAGTGGACAAAGAAAATGCCTGTTGCAGAGAAGCCGCAGATGGAATGCATACTGGACAAGAGAGTGGGTAAGAGGACCAGAAGGAAAGAACACTTTGAATATCTGGTCAAGTGGAAGAATCATCCAGTTGAAGATGCCAGATGGGAGACTGAAGCAGAGATACAGAATCATGGGTAGACCATGCAGGATCTCATGGACAGGAGCCCATGAAAAGTTTCAAGCCGAGGAGTACGATGCAAGAGCATCGCCAACTCATCAAGCAAGCCAATGCGGAAGCAGAAGACAGTTGGACAAGCCAGCACAAATTTTGAAAACGCCTTGAAGTTGTTGCGCAAACCATTAATGTGAAATTTTAATGAAGCGCACTTGTATATTGTAAATGGACCTTGGGCAGATTTTCTCTCATCCTTAGTAGGTAGAGGCATTTAAGATAGTTAATGTAGGTAGATAGAATTTTAATTCTAGACTAGACAATTGTAGATCACAAGAGTGAAACAGGATATAGACACCCTCATTGTCCATTTGTATTATTATTGAAATAGGAAGAGCAAGAGCATGTAGAGAGTTGTTTGAGAACACCCATGTACAGATATTTGAATTAATAGAAGAGATTGGTTAAAACTCATGGTTTTGTGTCTGTTCTCTGTGTAATGATGTTGATATGCTCATCAATGTTTTCTTCCTGTTATACATTTGCTTTTATATGCTGTGTATATGATTTCATGTTTGGATTGAAGTCTAAGAGGAAGAAGGAATGAGTTTTAATTATTTCTCTATTTGAGCCAGAAGATTCCTGCAAGGAGTGCAGTTGAAGTGTCCGCAAGGAGTGTGTTGACAGAGCATTCAGATAGAGATAGCTTTTGTTCTCATTAATCCCAAAGGGAAGTTGGGCACAAGAGCCGTGCAAGGAGTACACAAGCGAGGTAAAAGTCTCAGGGTTGTGAACCTGAGTGGAGTATTGAAGGACTGTTGCTGCAGGTGCACACAGAATCGAAGACTTCAACACTTAGACGTGGTTGAAGGTTTGTCGCAAGGAGTGCGTGCAGGGGTCTTTTACAAAAGATCAAGAGGGATAGGCCTTTGAATTTGTGGAAGGATAGAAAAGGGACGATTGTGACTTAAAGTTCATAAGAGGCATCGCATGTTTAAGAGTAGGTGAACGAGTTTTGGGGAGAGGAACACTTAGTCATTTCGGGGATTGCATAAGGAAGAACAGACGGTCAAAATTCTCCGAGGAGATTTCGTGATATCCCGTGGGTCGTTAGATCTCACAAAAGTGTAGGGGAGATACAATGGTGTATTCCCGAAGGTTAAGCTCAGGACAGATAGAGCCATTGATCCAGGCCAGCCAAGACCGTTGGATTATTTGTGAAATCACCTATCAGGATTTCGTGAGAGAAGAGTCAAAGCTTTGGTAATGGGAATCACGATATTGCGATATGCGATATCCCGATAGATACATAAATAGTGTGGGCCACAGCTTAGTCGGTGAGTGGAGGATAGGTGGGAAAATCTATCGAGGTTTCGTGGTGAGAAGTCCCGATACAATAGCATCAGGATTCGCGAAATTGCGAACCCCAAATTGCCAATAGAGGTGATGGGACGTTGAAAGGTCAACTCGCATGTGTGTCGGGAAATAGGTATATCGGGAGTCAGGAGTCGGTAAAATGAAGTGTTCAACATCGCGAGTAGTGAAATCGCGATAGAAAAAGTCCCGACAGGTAAGGGAAAGGTCAGCGTTGACTGAGGTGTCGGGTCTCGGTGATCTGAGAGTACAGCGTTCGATCACTGACCTTGCGAAATCGCGAAGTCCGATCCTCCGAGTGCAGAGAGGGGATCACGCGAGAGTTCTATGGGTGTAGATTTCTTGATAGGTAAATAGAAGGACAGTTAGTGTTCTTCGGGCCGAGGAAAGAGAATATCCTATGAGCGGGCGTGCCTGAGGGTGCGTGCTGCGTCAAGTTTGGTATTAGAGCCCTGTTCTTGTCTGTATATTTCAGGCAGGAAGAGTCATAAGAGGAGGAAAGAACTCTGATACACGTCAAGTTTGGTATCAGAGCTCTTTTCTTGTCTATATATTTCAGGTAGGAAGAGGCATAAGAGGAGGAAAGCACTCTGATACATGTCAAGTTTGGTATCAGAGCTCAGAAAGATTCTTTGCTTTCTATAGCAGAGAAGAGGAGAATTCACCATGCCTCCGAGAAGAGATAGACAGTCACCCGATCCAAAGGATAGGGAGATGACACGAAGAAGAGGTCAATAGATGGAAGATTCTTCCATAGATAGACAAATGCGTGGTCTCTGATCTAGACTCGAAGACATGGAGACAACGCAAAGACGCACAACCAATGCAGGGGATCTGAGTGATTCCAAGAGTGAAGTTGAGGCTGAATGCGAAGAGGAAGTTGCAGCCGAAGATGCATCAAATGAGTATTTGATCAGTGCTATTTCCAGGATGGGTGCAAGAGAAAAGATGGACATTCCAGTTTGCGAGGGAAACTTGGATGCAGATGAACTTCTAGACTAGATTAGATCTCTAGACACATACTTCGACTATGAAGACGTTGAAGAAGACAAGAAGTTCAAGCATGCTGTCACTAGATTTAAAGGACATGCAACATTGTGGTGGGATGAACTACAAGCTGAAAGATGATGCAAGGGCAAGCAGAGGATCAAGAGCTGGGATAGGATGATTGCGAAGATGAAGGTGAAATTCATCCCGAGGGACTATCAAATTTCTCAGGAGAATGCAGAACCTGAGACAGAAGCTGATGACAATAAAGGAATACACCGAGGAATTCTACAGACTGAACATCAGAGAAGTTCATCGGGAGAGAGATGATGAAAAAGTTGCCAGATATATGAATGGCCTGAGATATGACATTCAGGATGAGATGAGCATGGTAACCATACGAACAGTGGAAGATGCTTATCAGATGGATCTGAAAGCTGAGGAAAAGATGAGCCGAAAGCAGAGTCAAAGGGGACGAGGCAGGAGTTAGCCCAGAGGAAAATCAGTTGCCCAGGATAGAACTCAGAATCCCAAAGAGGAATGGAAGAAACCTCAGGGTAAACTTGAGAGAGGTGGAACCTCACAGAGAGGGCCATATGTTGAACAACGAGGGAAGCATAATGATCAGACATGATATAATGAGCATGTGGGAAGAATGGGCACAAGTCTTATGAGTGTCCAGAGAAAAAGAAAGAAACTCGATAAGCTCACATCGCCAAGGCACAGAGGCAAGATGTCGAGGCAGAAGGCATACAAGTTCCGGGTGGAACTATACCCACGGCAGGGGGTCCAACCTCACCCTTTGGACATAATATACCTCCTGAATTGGCCCAGTTTTGGACTCAACTTTTACAAAATATTC
>JZKD02S1283947.1:104858-128445 GCA_000966675.3 Picea glauca
ATAAGCTCACATCGCCAAGGCACAGAGGCAAGATGTCGAGGCAGAAGATGCTGAAGGTGGAAGATTGTTGATGATGTGAAAAGTCCTTTTGACACCCGAGAAGGAGGTGGAAAGTTCAGTCCAAAGGACCAGACTTTTTAGGATTGCTTGCAAGACCAAGGATAGGGTATGCAAGGTCATTGTGGATAGCGGTAGCATGGATAATCTCATTTAAACCGAGATGGTAGAGAAGCTGGAGCTAGAGACGACTGATCATCCAAGCCCAGACAAAGTTTCGTGGCTACAAAAGGGACACCAGGTAACTGTTACAAAACAATGCTTGGTTGAATTCAAGATAGGAGGATATAATGATAAGATTCTATGTGATGTCATTCCTATGGATGTTTGTCATCTATTGCTGGGTAGACCATGGCAGTATGATAGAAATGTGATTCATGATGGGCGAATGAACACATACACCCTAGAGAAGAATGGGAGGACACACATGTTGCTTCCAATTAAAGATAAGGAGGTGAATCTGGAGGTAAGCAACACAGTACTTCTCATGAGTGGGAAGGAAATTCTCATAGAGGTTAAGAAGAAGGAGGATCCACAGTTAATTGTGGTCAGAAAACTGAAGATTGTTCTGACTAGCACAAGAGTGGATGATTTACCAGATGAAGTTAAGGAACTGCTGGAAGAGTTCATTGACATCATAGTGGACAAACTACCTCATTCGTTGCCTCCGATCAAGAGTGTGATTCATCACATTGACCTCATACCAGGAGCTAGTTTGCCAAACAAAGCTGCATACAGATTGACGCCACAGGAGAATGAAGAAGTTAAGAGGCAGGTCCAGGGGTTATTGGACAAGGGTTTGGTCAGGGAAAGCTTGAGTCCATGTGCTATTTCAACAGTACTCAGTCTGAAGAAAGATGGAGGCTGGAGGATGTGCACTGATTCAAGGGCGATTAATAAGATAACCATCAGGTACATATTTCCACTGTCGAGGATGGATGATCTAATGGATTGCTTAAGTGGAGCAAAGTATTTTTCAAAGATTGATTTGAAAAGTGGATACCACCAGATTTGCATGAGAAAGGGTGATGAATGGAAGACAACATTTAAAACAAACGAGGGTTTGTATGAATGGCTTGTTATGTCATTTGGCTTAACAAATGTGCCAAGTACCTTTATGCGATTGATGAACGAAGTCCTGAGGGAGTTCATCGGGAAATTTGTCATCGTGTATTTGGATGACATACTGATTTACAGTAAATCAGTGGCAGAGCACATGAAGCATTTGGCCATTGTGATGCAGAAACTACAGTAGGAGAAGCTATTGGTAAACATGAAGAAGTCCTCATTCATGAAGACAAAACTCATTTATTTGGGATTTGTTATTTCGGCGAATGAGTTGAGGATGGATCCATATAAGGTGGAGGTAATCAAGAATTGGCCATCAAAAAAGAATATATTTGAGGTGAGAAGTTTTCACGGGTTGGCTAGTTTCTACCGAAAGTTCATTAGAAATTTTAGTGGAATCAGTGCAACGATGATGGATACAGTGAAGAAAAGACACAAATATTTTCACTGGACAGAAGAAGCTGAAAAGAGTTTCAATTTGTTGAAGAGGAATATTATGGAACAACCAGTTTTGGTGTTGCCAGATTTCCAAAAGACATTTCAAGTGAAATGTGATGCAAGCGGATTTGCGATAGGAGTGGTCTTGAGTCAGGAAGACAGGCCGATAGCGTATTTCAATGAGAAGATGAATGAAGCGAAAGTGAAGTACTCCATGTATGATAAGGAATTTTATGCCATCATTCAGGCATTGAAAAAGTGGAGGCACTATTTGATTCCGAAGAAATTTTTTTTGTATAGTGATAACCATGCATTACAGTTTGTGACTCAACATGAGAAGTTGAATCAGAAACATGTAAAATGGGTCGAGTATATGAAGAATTTCACATTTTTGATTAAACATATTTCTGGTATTGCTAACAAAGTTGTTGATGCTTTGAGCAGGAAATGTTTGCTGTTGCAGGAGTTCTGAGTCAAAACATTGGGTTTTGATGATCTCAGGGACATGTACGTCGATGATCAGGATTTTAAAGAAGCATATGAAGCAACTGAGAATCCAGTTCTCAGAGATAGAAGCCAATGGGCCAAATACATGATCCAGGAAGGATTGTTGTTTAGAGGCAATCAACTGTGTATTCCAAAATGCTCCATGAGGGAGAATCTGCTGAAGGAGAAACACAGTGGAGGATTGGCCGGACATTTCAGTCATGACAAAACATTCGTGAAATTGAATGATTCATATTTTTGGCCGAGAATGCGAGTGGATGTCAAGAGATTTGTATACAGGTGTAGAATTTGCTGGCATTCTAAGAGGAAGAAGCAGAATGCGAGATTCTATCAACCATTGCCCATACCTGAAAGGCCGTGGGACGCGATTAGCATGGATTTTGTGTTAGGGTTTCCAAGAACACAAAGAGGTGTTGATTCAGTCTTTGTGGTAGTGGATAGGTTTTCCAAGATGGCACACTTCATTCCATGTCAGAAGACTAGCGATGCGACTTACATCGCAATCCTGTTTTTTAAAGAGGTCAGTCGACTTCACGGCTTGCCAAGGAGTATAGTTTCGGACAAAGACCCAAAATTCATAGGGAATTTTTGGAGGACCTTATGGAAGAAGCTGGGAACTACTTTGGCATTTAGTTCAGCTTATCATCCTCAGACGGATGGACAGACAGAAGTAGTGAACAAAAGTCTGGGAGACTTGCCGAGGAGCTTGGTGAGAGAGCACCATAGCAGTTGGGACAATATATTTCCGTAGGCAGAGTTTGCGTACAATGAATCAGTCAACAAGAGTACAGGACATAGTCCATTGTAGGTTTTCTATGGCATGCAGCTGAGAGGAATTCCTAAATTGAGGGATTCAGAACAGACTGTGACTAGGAGCGCTAGTGCAGAAGAATTCGCTGAGGTGATGAAGGAACTTCACAGCCAGGTGAAGGAGCGGTTGTAGAACTCAAGTTAGGAGTATAAACGCAGGGCAGATCAACATAGAAGACAACTTCAGTTTGAGGTTGGTGATCTGGTTCTGGCACATTTGAGAAAGGAAAGGTTCCCGAGGGGAACATCCAATAAGTTGAAGATGAAGAAAATTGGGCCATGCAAGGTATTGAAGATGTTCGGGGCAAATGATTATGAGATTGAATTACCCGATGGGATCGAAATTTATCCGATATTCAATATCTCATATTTGTACCCATATAGAGATGGAGAAGCAAGTACTGGAGATGAGCAGAAAATGATCTAGTGGAAAAAGCAGATTCCAGTTGCAAAGAAGCCGCAGATGGAATGCATAATGGACAAGAGAGTGGGTAAGAGGACCAGAAGGAAAGAACACTTTGAATATCTGGTCAAGTGGAAGAATCATCCAGTTGAAGATGCCATCTCGGAGACTGAAGAAGACATACAGAAGCATGGGTAGACCGTGCAGGAGCTCATGGACAGGAGCCCATGAAAATTTTCAAGCTGAGGAGTATGATGCAGGAGCATCGCCAACTGATCAAGCGAGCCAACGCGGAAGCGGAAGACAGTTGGACAAGCCAGCACGAATTTTGAAAATGCCTTGAAGTTGTTGCGCAAACCATTAATGTGAAATTTTAATGAAGCGCACTTGTATATTGTAAATGGACCTTGGGAAAATTTGCTCTCGTCCTTAGTAGGTAGAGGCATTTAAGATAGTTAATGCAGGTAGATAAAATTTTAATTCTAGACTAGACAGTTGTAGAGCGCAAGAGGGAAACAGGATATAGACACCCTCATTGTCCATTTGTATTATTATTGAAACAGGAAGAGCAAGAGCATGCAGAGAGCTATTTTAGAACACCCATGTACAGATATTTGAATTAATAGAAGAGATTGGTTCAAACTCATGGTTTTGTGTCTGTTCTCTCTGTAATGATGTTGATATGCTCATCAATGTTTGCTTTCTGTTATACATTTGCTTTTATATGTTGTGTATATGATTTCATGTTTGGATTGAAGTCTGAGAGGAAGAAGGAATGGGTTTCAATTGTTTCTCTATTTGAGCCAGAAGATTCTTGCAAGGAGTGCAGTTGAAGTGTCCGCAAGGAGTGCGTTGACAGAGAGTTCAGATAGAGATAGCTTTTGTTCTCATTCATCCCAAAGGGTAGTTGGGCACAGGAGCCGTGCAAGGAGTGTGCAGGATGGGTAAAAGTCTCAGGGTTGCGAACCTGAGTGGAGTATTGAAGGAATGTTGCCGCAAGTGCGCGCAGATTCAAAGACTTCAACACTTAGACGTGGTTGAAGGTTTGACGCAAGGAGTGCGTGCAGGGGTCTTTTACAAAATCTCAGGAGGGATAGGCCTTCGAATTCGTGGAAGGATAGCATAGGGACAATTGCGACTTAAAGTTCGTGAGAGGCGTCGCATGTTTAAGAGCAGGTGAACAAGTTCCAGGGAGAGGAACACTTAGTCATTTCGGGGATTACATAAGGAAGAAAGGACGGTCGAAATTCTCCGGGGAGATTCCGTGATATCCAGTGGGTCGTTAGATCTCAAAAAAGTGCATGGGAGATACAATGGCGTATTCCTGAAGGTTAAGCTCAGGACAGATAGAGTCGTTAATCCAAGCCAGCCAAGACTGTTGGATTATTTGTGAAATCGCCTATCGGGATTTCGTGAGAGAAGAGTCGAAGCTTTGGTAACGGGAATTGCGATATTGCGATATGCGATATCCTGACAGCTACATAAATAGTGTGGGACACAACTGAGTCGGCGAGTGGAGGATAGGTGGCACAAGCTATCGGGGTTTCATGGTCAGAAGTATCGATACAATAGCATCATGATTCACGAAATCGCGAACCCCGAATTCCCGATAGAGGTGATGGGACATTGAAAGGTCAACTCGCACGCGTGTCGGGAAATCGATATATCGGGAGTCGGGAGTTATTAAAATGAAGTGTTCAACATCGCGAGTAGTGAAATCGCGATAGAAAAAGTCCCGACAGGTAAGGGAAAGGTCAGCGTTGACTGAGGTGTCGGGTCTCGGCGATCCGAGAGTATAGCGTTCGATCTATGACCTCGCGAAATCGCAAAGTCCGATCCTCCGAGTGTAGAGAGGGGATCGCGCAAGATTTATGTGAGTGTAGATTTCCTGATAGGTAAATAGAAGGACGGTTAGTGTTCTTCGGGACGAGGAAAGAGAAGATCCTGTGAGCGGGCGTGCCTGAGGGTGCGTGCTATGTCAAGTTTGGTATCAGAGCCATGTTCTTGTCTGTATATTTCAGGCAGGAAGAGGCATAAGAGGAGGAAAGCACTCTGATACACATCAGGTTTGGTATCTAAGCTCTATTCTTGTCTGTATATTTCAGGCAGGAAGAGGCATAAGAGGAGGAAAGCACTCTGATACACGTCAAGTTTGGTATCAGACCTCAGAAATATTCTTTGCTTTCTGTAGCAGAGAAGAGGAGAATTCACCATGCCACCGAGAAGAGATAGATAGTCACCCGATCCAGAGGATAGGGAGATGCCACGAAGAAGAGGTCGACAGATGGCAGATCCATCCATAGAGAGACAAATGCGTGATCTCCGAGCTAGACTCGAAGACATGGAGACAACGCAAAGATGCACAACCAGTGCAGGGGATCTAAGTGATTTCGAGAGTGAAGTTGAGGCTGAACGCGAAGAGGAAGTTGCAGCCGAAGATGCATCAAACTAGTGTTTGATCAGAGCTATTGCCAGGATGGGTGCAAGAGCAAAGATGGACATTCCAGTTTACGAGGGAAACTTGGATGCAGAGGAGCTTCTAGACTGGATTAGAGCTCTAGACACATACTTCGACTATGAAGATGTCAAAGAAGACAAGAAGGTCAAGCATGCTATCACTAGATTGAAAGGACATGCAACATTGTGGTGGGATGAACTACAAGCTCATAGATGCTGCAAGGGCAAGCATAATATAAAGAGATGGGATAGGATGATTGCGAAGATGAAGGAGAAATTCATCCTGAGGGACTATCAAATTTCTCTGTTCAGGAGAATGCAAAACACGAGACAAAAGCTGATGATAGTAAAGAAATACACTGAGGAATTCTACAGACTGAACATCAGAGCAGGTCATTGGGAGAGCGATGATGAAAAATTTGCCAGATATATGAATGGCCTGAGATATGACATTCAAGATGAGATGAGCATGGTAACCATCCGAATGATGGAAGATACTTATCATATGGCTCTGAAAGCTGAGGAAAAGCTGAGCCGAAAGCAGAGTCAAAGGGGTCGAGGCAGGAGTCAGCCCAGAGGCAAATAAGTTGCCTAGGATAGAACTTAGAATCCCAAAGAGGAATGGAAGAAACCTCAGGGTAAACTTGAGAGAGGTTGAACCTCACAGAGAGTGCCATATGTTGAACAGCAAGGGAAACATAATGAGCAAAGAGGAGATTATGATGACAACAACACTTTTCCTCGTACCAGAGGTAGAGGAAGGGGAAGAGGTGGAGTAATCACATGCTTCACATGTGGGAAGAATGGGCACAAGTCTTATGAGTTTCCAGAGAAAAATAAAGAAACTAGTGAAGTTGACATCGCTGAGGCACAGAGGTGAGATGTTGAGGCAGAAGACACTGAAGGTGGAAGATCGCTGATGATGCGAAAAGTCCTTTTGACACCTGAGAAGGACGTGGAAAGTTCAGTCCAAAGGACCAGAATTTTTACGACTGCTTGCAAGACCAAGGATAGGGTATGCAAGGTCATTGTGGATAGCGGTAGCATGGACAATCTCATTTCAACCGAGATGGTAGAGAAGCTGGAGCTGGAGACAACTGATCATCCAAGCCCATATAGAGTTTTGTGGCTACAAAAGAGACACTAGGTAACTGTTATTAAACAATGCTTGGTTGAATTCAAGATAGGAGGATATAATGATAAGATTCTATGTGATGTCATTCCTATGGATGTTTGTCATCTATTGTTGGGTAGACCATGGCAGTATGATAGAAATGTGATTCATGATGGGCGAATGAACACATACACCCTAGAGAAGAATGGGAGGACACACATGTTGCTTCCAATTAAAGATAAGGAGGTGAAGCCGGAGGTAAGAAACACAATACTTCTAATGAGTGGGAAGGAACTTCTCACAGAGGTTAAGAAGAAGGAGGATCCACAGTTCATTGTGGTCAGAAAACTGAAGATTGTTATGACTAGCACAAGAGTGGATTATTTACCAGATGAAGTTTAGGAACTGTTGGAAGAGTTCGTTGACATCATAGTGGACAAACTAACTCATTCGTTGCCACTGATCAGGAGTGTGAGTCATCAGGTTGATCTCATACTAGGAGCTAGTTTGCCAAACAAAGCCGCGTACAAATTGACGCTGCGAGAGAATGAAGAAGTTAAGAGGTAGGTCCAAGGGTTATGGGACAAGGGTTTGGTCAAGGAAAGCTTGAGTCCATGTGTTGTTCCAACAGTACTCAGTCAGAAGAGAGACGGAGTTTGGAGGATGTGCAATGATTCAAGGGCGATTAATAAGATAACCATCAGGTACAGATTTCTATTGCCGAGGATGGATGATCTAATGGATTGCTTAAGTGGAGCAAATTGTTTTTCAAAGATTGATTTGAAAAGCGGATACCACCAGATTCACATGAGAGAGGGTGATTAATGGAAGACAACATTTAAAAAAAACGAGGGTTTGTATGAATGGCTTGTTATGCCATTTGGATTAACAAATGTGCCAAGTACCTTTATGCGATTGATGAACGGAGTCCTGAGGGAGTTCATCGGGAAATTTGTCATCATGTATTTGGATGACATACTTATTTACAGTAAATCAGTGGCAGAGCACCTGAATCATTTGGCCATTGTGATGCAAAAACTACAACAAGAGAAGTTGTTGGTAAAGATGAAGAAGTCCTCATTCATGAAGACAGAACTCATTTATTTGGGATTTGTTATTTCGGCGAATGAGTTGAGGATGGATCCAGATAAGGTGGAGGTAATCAAGAATTGGCCATCACCAAAGAATATCTTTGAGGTGTGAAGTTTTCACGGGTTGGCTAGTTTCTACCGAAAGTTCATTAGAAATTTCAGTGGAATCGACACAGTGATGATGGATACAGTGAATAAAAGACACAAATCTTTTCACTGGACAAAAGAAGCCGAAAAGAGTTTCAATTTGTTGAAGAGGAAGATCACGGAACAACTAGTTTTGGTGTTTCCAGATTTCCAGAAGACATTTCAAGTGAAATGTGATGCAAGAGGATTTGTGATAGGATTGGTCTTGAGTCAGGAAGACAGGCCGATAGCGTATTTTAGAGAGAAGATGAATGAAGCGAAAGTGAAGTAATCCATGTATGATAAGGAATTTTATGCCATCATTCAAGCATTGAAAAAGTGGAGGCACTATTTGATTCCAAGGAATTTGTTTTGTATAGTGATAACCATGCATTACAGTTTGTGACTCAACAAGAGAATTTGAATCAGAAACATGTAAAATGGGTTGAGTATATGCAGAATTTCACATTTGTGATTAAACATATTTCTGGTACTGCTAACAAAGTTGTTGATGCTTTGAGCAGGAAATGTTTGTTGTTGCAGGAGTTCCGAGTCAAAACATTGGTTTTTGATGATCTCAGGGACATGTACGTCGATGATCAGGATTTTAAAGAAGCATATGAAGCAGCTGAGAATCCAGTTCTCATAGATAGAAGCCAATGGGCCGAATACATGATCCAGGAAGGATTGTTGTTTAGAGGCAATCAGTTGTGTATTCCAAAATGCTCCATGAGGGAGAATCTACTGAAGGAGAAACATAGTGGAGGATTGGTCGGACATTTCGGTCATGACAAAACATTCGTGAAATTGAATGAGTCATATTTTTGGCCAGGAATGTGAGAGAATGTCAAGAGATTTGTAGACAGGTGTAGAATTTGTCAGCATTCGAAGGGGAGGAAGAAGAATGCAGGATTCTATCAACCATTACCCATACTTGAAAGGTCGTGGGACACGATGAGCATGGATTTTGTGTTAAGGTTGCCAAGAAAACAAAGAGGTGTTGATTCAATATTTGTGGTAGTGGATAGGTTTTCCAAGATGGCACACTTCATTCCATGTCAGAAGACCAGTGATATGACTTACATAGCAAACCTATTTTTTAAAGAGGTCATTCGACTTCACGACTTGCTAAGGAGTATAGTTTCGGACAGAGACACGAAATTCATAGGGCATTTTTGGAGGACCTTATGGAAGAAGCTGGGAACTAATTTGGCATTTAGTTCAGCTTATCATCCTCAGATGGATGGACAGACAAAAGTAGTGAACAAAAGTCCGGGAGACTTGCTGAGGAGCTTGGTGAAAGAGCACCATAGCAGTTGGGACAACATATTACCGCAGCCAGAGTTTGCGTACAATGACTCAGTCAACAGGAGTACAGGACAGAGTCCATTTCAGGTTGTCTATGGCATGCAGCCGAGAGGAATTTCTGAACTAAGGGATTCAGAATAGACTGCGACTAGGAGCGCTAGTGCAGAATAATTCGCTGTGACGATGAAGGAACTTCACAGCCAGGTGAAGGAGCGGTTGCAGAACTCAAGTCAGGAGTATAAACGCAAGGCATATCAACATATAAGACAACTTCAGTTTGAGTTTGGTGATCTGGTTCTGGCACATTTGAGAAAGGAAATTTTCTTGAGGGGAACATACAATAAGTTGAAGATGAAGAAAATTGGGCCATCCAAGGTCTTGAATAAGTTTGGGGCAAATGCTTACGAGATTGAATTACCTGATGGGATCGGAATTTCTTCGATATTCAATATCTCATATTTGTACCCGTATAGAGATGGAGAAGAAAGTACTGGATATGAGCAGCTAGTGATCCAGTGGACAAAGCAGATGCCAGTTGCAGAGAAGCCACATATGGAATTCATACTGGACAAGAGAGTGGGTAAGAGGACCAGAAGGAAAGAACACTTTGAATATTTGGTCAAGTGGAAGAATCATCCAGTTGAAGATGCCAGCTGGGAGACTGAAGAAGAGATACAGAAGCATGGGCAGACCATGCAGGAGATCATGGATAAGAGCCCATGAAAAGTTTCAAGCCGAGGAGTATGATCCAGGAGCATCACCAACTCATCAAGCGAGCTAGCACGAAAGCGGAAGACAGCTAGACAAGCCAGCACAAATTTTGAAAACGCCTTGAAGTTGTTGCGCGAACCATTAATGTGAAATTTTAATGAAGCACACTTGTATATTGTAAATGGACCTTGGGAAGATTTGCTCTCATCCTTAGTAGGTAGAGGCATTTAAGATAGTTAATGCAGGTAGATAGAATTTTAATTCTAGACTAGACAGTTGTAGAGCGCACGAGGGAAACATGATATAGACACCCTCATTGTGCATTTGTATTATTATTGAAACAAGAAGAGCAAGAGCATGCAGAGAGCTGTTTGAGAACACCCATGTACAAATATTTGAATTAATAGAAGAGATTGGTTCAAACTCATGGTTTTGTGTCTGTTCTCTGTGTAATGATGTTGATATGCTCATCAATGTTTGCTTCCTGTTATACATTTTCTTTTATATGCTGTGTATATGATTTCATGTTTGGATTGAAGTTTGAGAGGAAGAATGAATGAGTTTCAATTGTTTCTCTATTTGAGCCAGAAGATTCCTGCAAGGAGTGCAGTTGAAGTGTCCGCAAGGAGTGCATTGACAGAGAGTTCAGATAGAGATATATTTTGTTCTCATTCATCCCAAAGGGCAGTTGGGCACAGGAGTCGTGCAAGGAGTATGCAGGTCGGGTAAAAGTCTCAGGGTTGCGAACCTGAGTGGAGTATTCAAGGACTGCTGCTGCAGGTGCGCGCAGAGTCAAAGACTTCAACACTTAGACGTGGTTGAAGGTTTTCCGCAAGGAGTGCGTGGAAGGGTCTTTTACAAAAGCTCAGGAGGGATAGGCCTTCGAATTCATGGAAGGATAGCACAAGGACAATTGTGACTTAAAGTTCGTAAGAGGCATCACATGTTTAAGAGAAGTTGTACGAGTTCCAAGGAGAGGAACACTTAGTCATTTCGGGGATTGCATAAGGAAGAATGGAGGGTCGAAATTCTCCAAGGAGATTTCGCGATATCCCGTGGGTCGTTAGATCTCACAAAAGTGCAGGGGAGATACAACGGCGTATTCTTGAAGGTTAAGCTTAGGACAGATAGAGTCATTGATCCAAGCCAGCCAAGACCGTTGGATTATTTGCGAAATCACCTATCGGGATTTCGTGAGAGAAGAGTCGAAGCTTTGGTAATGGGAATCGCGTTATTGTGATACACGATATCCTGACAGCTACATAAATAGTGTGGGCCACAGCTGAGTCGGCGAGTGGAGGATAGGTGGCACAAGATATCGAGGTTTTGTGGCGAGAAGTCCCGATACAATAGCATCAGGATTCATGAAATCGCGAACCTCGAATTCTCGATAGAGGTGATGGGACGTTGAAAGGTCAACTCCCACGCGTGTCGGGAAATCGGTATATCGGGAGTCGGGAGTCGGTAAAATGAAGCGTTCAACATCGCGAGTAGTGAAATCGGGAAAGAAAAAGTTCTGACAGGTAAGGGAAAGGTCAGCATTGACTGAGGTGTCGGGTCTCGGCGATCCGAGAGTACAGCGTTCGATCACTGACCTCGTGAAATCATGAAGTTCTATCCTCCGAGTGCAGAGAGGGGATAGCGCGAGATTTCTGTGGGTGTAGATTTCCTGATAGGTAAATAGAAGGATGGTTAGTGTTCTTCGGGCCGAGGAAAGAGAAGATCCTATGAGCGGGCGTGCCTGAGGGTGCATGCTGCGTCACAACTCATGTGCATTTCCTTTTTCCCAAGGCTTTACCACATATACGCGGTCTGCTGCACAATAACTCACATATGTACGTGACCTATACAAGGTCATCCTGCATATGTATGCGAATGATACCACTGTCACCCATGTATGCTTCAGTAGATGACTTACTTGAGCTTCCCTTTAGTCTTCCATTATGTTCTGGCTACTCTGTCTTCTTCACCCACTTCTATAGATGTCCCTTCTCCTCAGAACTTGAGCTCTGAGCATCCATCTTTTCAAGTATGTCTTCCTTTCTAACTTCATTCCTTCTTCTAGCCATGCTATGTGAAGTCCTGATCATGGACTTTCTTCTTCTGTTCTAGCAATCTTGGGATTTGTGGCCAAATCCACTACAGTTGTAGGATCTCATGGTGTTACAATGAACATCTATGTGTCCTACTTGATCACATCTCCAACACGTCATGGTGTTATAAAATCTTCCATTATATCTCCTTTCATCAGATCCATATTCAAAAGCTTTGTGACCATATCCATTACATGAATAACAATTCCCATGAAAAATACTTTCATACCTTTGCTTTGGTGTCCCAAGAATAGCTTCTTGATGTCTTCCTTGCTTTGTTCTTTTGAAATTTTCTTTGCCTTATGTAGATTGTTGTTTTGCAACATTGTCTTCCTTCTTTGATGGACTTACCTCATGCTTCTTTGAGGTGCTTGCTTCATCATGTGTAGCTTCTCCTTTGTATCCAAGACTTGATTTATCATATGGTAATCTTTGACTTTCCAAGATCTCATCCAAGATTAGTGAGCTATTCAAGAATTTATTTGACTTCTCCACTTTCTTTCTAAGATCAATAATTTTAGATTCCAACTTACAACATGACTCTTCCTTTTCTTTTATTTGATTCTTCAATAGTTCTTCTATTCTTTTGGCTTCTTCAATTTGGGTCTTGAGATGGACAATGATTTCAAATTTTTTGTTAATCTCATCATCTACATTCATATCTTCTTTTCGATTATTTAATCTTGTGATCTCTTCTTCCTTTTCTTCTAATTGAGTCTTATTGCTCTCTTCTTGTTCTTTGAGCATTTACTTTAATTTCAAGATGTGCCTTAGACTCCTCCTAAGAAACTTCTTAGTATTATGTGAAAGATAGTTATAGTCTATATAATAATGATCACGTCTATATCTATATGAACCCTCTTCAACTTCCGTTTGAAGTTTTAATAGATTTTCTTCTATTCTTTTCATGGGGTAATTACCATCAAACTTTACAGAAACTGTTTCTAGATCTTCTTCTTCACTTGTAGAGAAAAATTCATCATCATCATTGAAATCAAGGGTTTTTGAGGGTTCTTTACCTTCATTTGAAATATTTTCACGATCTTCCTTTTTGCCAATATCAACACATAATTCTTTAGCTTCATTTGAAATGTCTTCAAGATCTTCCTTTGTGCTATCATCACTTGATTATTTATCTTCACTTGAAATGTTTTCAAGATCACATTTAAAAATAATACAATCAAGGGTTTTTGGAGATTCTTTACCTTTAATGATCTTGATGGAGTGATCTTCAATATCTTCCTTCTCCTTATTTCTTTGATATGTCTCCTCTAGCTTTAGCCATAGATCCTTGGCGGAAGTGCATTGTCCCATGCTTTGTTTGATAGGGCTTGAGAGTCCACTAAGAATGGTCTTGAGAGCCAATGCATCATTCTTCTTTCCTTCCCTTTGAGATGAAAACTTTGACTTGTTCTTCAAGGGAAACAATCCACCAATGGTTGCCTTCCAAATAGCTTCTCCGATTGTCTTCAAATATAATATCATCTCTATTCTCCAAGTAGAATAATTTTCTTCATCAAGGATTGGAACTTCATCATACATTTGTGTGTCTATGTATCTCCTTCAATATTGTTAAGGCTTGTAGTGAAGGCCGACTCTGATTCCAATTGTTGGACACACCTACCACACTTAGAGGGGAGGTTAATGAGTGTGGGGCTCTTTTTCCCAAAAATTCCTTTTTACACAAAACTCATTAGTTAGAATTCAAAATTTAATCATTACCCATTGCTTTCATTTATAAATAGTTAGATGTGAACATATATCAACAATATATCATCAACAAGTCATCACTACAAGGAACACAAAGAACATAAGATGGATGTACATTTATTTATTTATTACAGACTACAATCCTTGGGGTTTTGAAACAACAAATGAATAGAGTACAAATCTACAAGAGCACCATATATATACTGAAAGAATCATCTTACATCCTTAGCATCAACTGATATGAGGCAACAATCCTCACCAGATATCAATTTGTACCATAAACAAGTGCATCAACCATGCACCAACCTATGCCAAACATCCTGTAATCAACTTGTACCATAAACAAGATCATCCAACCATGTACCAAGTATAAACCAATCATGTGTCAACTAATAATAAACAATGACTCATCATTATGTACCAACATAATCAACTATACACCTCATGTATGTGCCAACTCATCAACTGTTTGTCTCAACCATGACTAGTTTTGGATTAGTCAACAACCCTAACTTGAAATAATCATAACTCTGTACCTGTAATGAATAAAGATATGAAATTGATATAAAATGTTCTTCGGCGTGTTTTATGCAATTTGTCCAGGTTTCACTACTTGGAACCTCTCATAAAAGGAGTTATAGCAAAAATGGCACACCTTGCTGAATTTTGGCTTATTCTAGAGAGAGACCTTGTAGAGAGTGAGCTGCAGAGAATATTTGTTGAATTTATTTGAAACTGTTACACAACATAATAAAGACAGTAATGTAACCAACACAATTAGTTTCACTAAATTTGGATCTGTTATGAATAAGTTATGATGGTTTTACCCAAAACACCTGTTTTAGACTAGTTTCAGGACTAGCCACAAACCCTATTTTCCACGGAGTGTATCTCCAAAAATACAACGACCCACAAGATGATTTTTTTAACAAATATACTTGGATATTTTTCCTCAATTTCATATCAATCACATGGTATGAATTATTATAGAAAACAATTTATTGCAAAAATGGTGAGATGACCTGTAAATAACATACCTTAGAAAGCATCATGAAAATAATTTATCCTCCCTTGAATTTCGGCCCTCTTTTCTTCACCTTCCTTCTGAAATTAGGCTTATATATCCTTTGGTTACCTCAATAACCTATATATATTCAATATGATCAAGTGTTCCACTCCAAAAATGCTCAATAAGCTCTCACAAGAATCTCTCCATCAATACTCCAAAAAATATTCTCACAAGAAGCTCTCGATTGATCCACAAAAAGGATGATCTACAAGAGACCATTTATATCTTATTTATACTTTCATCCTCTAGGTCACTTAACCCATTTTTAGGTCGCTTAACCCATTTCTAAGTCACTTAACCTATTTTCCTTATTTTAGGGTTAACCACTTTTCATAAATAGAAAGTTATCCGATACTTTATCATTTAAATATTCCTTCTTGATTTTGTCACCTTACTTTATCATTTCTTGATTTTGTCACTTCTCTTTATTATTTAAATAATACACCTTGACTTTGTCACTTTAATTTATCATTTAAATAATGATTTATTCTTTTAGGTCACTTTGACTTCTTTGACCTTAGGGGCTTCAAGCCTTCATGTGGGGGTCCTTCATCTTCGTAAGGACATAACTCTCAAACCATGAGGATTTATGTGACATTCCACATATCACCGGAAATGGAATGAGAAGCACTATCCATCTAGGATAGTTTCAACAACAATTTCCTTGATCTTCATTGTTAAAGTTTATGCCATTATTATAGTTCTTTGCATTTCAATAGATAATAGCAACATAAGAACAAGATCACTGAGAAATACACATTCACAAGAGACACAAAATTTATCCTAGGAAACCCTCTAGGGGAAGAAAACCCAACAAAACTTCCTTAATATAGATAGCCAATACAATGCCAAGAGATATCTATGCTAAAACAAAAAGTCCTCTCTAAGATATGCACCACTCTCTCTCTCCTTTGTCGGTAACAGATCAAAAATTGTCTCTCAAACTGAGAAAGTGAGTTGTGATCAAATGATGTGCTAGCCTCCTTTATTTATACAAGTTCTAGCATGTGTGAAGTGTCTCTTCACTGGCAGGGCCGACTTCTAGATCTGGGTGGGTAAACCCACCTTTATTATGTTTTTGGGTCTTCTTATTAACTATTGGGGCCGACTTCTTATTCTGCCTATTATAATTGTCTGTTGACCAATCTGCAAAACGAGATTTGGTCCTATTACAATATCCGACATGATTAATCCAAAATGGGGATTGATCCTATAAATAAAATATCAATAATAATAAGAATACTCTTTGCAGTTACATTATTTCAACACTCCCCCTTAACAAGAAGGGTATTCTTCAGCAGCATCATGTGAGAGAGAGGACAACATCATCAATAGAATCAGGTAGGAGGACAACATCATCAATAACATCAGGTAGGAGGACAACATCATCAATATCATCTTGGCTGGTGTATCTATAAATCATCAGAAGTTTTCTTCATCAGCAACATCGTCATTCTCGAAAGAATTCCATCATCATTTGCATCATTATCTATCAGTATAAAAAATGATACCTTATCACAACACTAGGCTGGCCCATCACAGTACTAGACTGGATCTATGTCACAACTGTTAAGCTGGTAGCTCAGTGCAAGTCACATCTTTCTTTACGTCTAACAACTAGGTCAGAAGCAAGGTATACATCATCTTGCTTTATGTCTAACAACTGGGTCAGAAGCAAGGAACACATCATCTTGCTTTACGTCTAACAACTAGGTCAGAAGCAAGGAACACATCATCATCCTTCTAAACATCTAACAACGAGGTCAAAAGAAAGGAATCATCTTTCTTTATGTTTAACTTCGAGGTCATAAGCAAGGAACACACACATCATCTTTCTTTACATCTAACAATGAGGTCAGAAGCAAGGAATCATCTTGCTTTACATCTAACAATGAGGTCAGAAGAAAGGAACACACACATCATCTTGATTTACGTCTAACAACGAGGTCAAAATCAAGGAATCATCTTGCTTTATGTCTAACAGTGAGGTCAGAAGCAAGGAACAAACACATCATCTTGCTTTACGTCTAACAACGAGGTCATAAGCAAGGAATCATCTTGCTTTGCGTCTAACAATGAGGTCAAAAGCAAGGAATCATATATACTCCCCCTTTCAGGGAGGGTCCTTTCGGACTATACCAAGCTTATCTCGAAAGTGTTCAAGCTTTACACAAGATAGAGGTTTGGTCAACACTTCAACAACCTGTTCATCCGTGCTAACATACAGGAGTTTCAAGGCTCCTCTTTGCACCATGTCACAGATGTAATGATATCGAATCTCTATGTGCTTTGACCTGTCATGGAATACAGGATTCTCTGTCATCTTTATGCAGCTTTGGTTGTCACATAGGATCATGGTTGCTTCCATCTCTAGGTCAAATAGTCTGGTCAACAACTTTCAAATCCATATAGCTTCACAACTAGCAGAACATGCGGCAATGTACTCTGCTTCCGCTGTGCTGAGAGAAATACTGGATTACTTCCTACTTTGTCATGAAATCATGGCTGATCCCAAACTGAAACAACATCTAGAAGTGATTTTTCTATCAATAACGCTTCCTGCCCAATCTGAATCAGTGTATCCACTCAATGTGAAATTATGATCTCCTTCATAACTGAGACCATAATCTATCGTACCTTTAAGGTACCTCATCACATGTTTTGCAGCCACTAGGTGAACACGTCTGGGCTCTACCAGAAACTGACTCAAGGTGTTCATGGAAAAAAAAATGTTTGGTCTGGTGTTCTTCAGGTACATCAGTGATCTAATAATCTTTCTGTACAGTGTGGCATCAATCAAATCTGATGAAGTATTGACCAACAAATTCATCTTCGCTTCCATGGGTGTATTCATGGGTTTGCATTCCAACATGTCGAATCTCTTTAAGATCTCGACCGTGTACTTCCCTTGGTTAAGGAATATCCTCTCTAGACTCTTCCATACCTCAAGACTTAAGAAATAATGCATTAGGCCAAGGTCTTTCATTTCAAATTCTGAGGCAAGTCTCCTTTTACATTCAACGATGAGCTTTTCTTCTCCAGTTAAGAATAAGTTATCCACATATAACAGTAAGATTACTGGTTCATTATCCATAATTTTGAAGTAGAGATTTGCATCTTCTTTACTCTTGGTAAAGCCTAAGCTTGTCAAGAAACTATCTATACGACCATACCAAGCTCTAGGAGCTTGCTTCAATCTGTATAAGGATTTCTTCAATCTACAGACATGAGACTTCCTATCTTCAACCTCAAATCCTTGAGGTTTCTCTATATACACTTCCTCTTCGATGACACTGTTTAGGAAAGTTGTCTTCACGTCCATCTGCTGCAGCTTCCACTTCATCTTATTTGAAAGAGCTATGATGGTCGTAATCGAAGTGTATCTAGCCACATGAGTGAATGTCTCTTCATAGTCAATGCCTTCCTTCTGGGAAAATCCATGAGCGACAAATCTTGCTTTATATTTCTCAATACTTCCATCAACAACATGTTTTATTTTGAAGAGCCATTTGGAGGATACCACATATTTATTGTTCGGTATGGGAATTATTTCCCATACTTCATTCTTTATTATGGATTGGTATTCCTCTATCATGGCATCTTCCCATTCTTTCTTTTGAATGGATTCTTCAAAGTAGGTAGGCTCCTCATCTAGGAGATCGCACATCAAAGACGTATAACTGGAGAATGGCTTTGATCTTTTCACCTATCTCGTGGTTCCTTGGGGAACACCGTACTTCTCTCCATCTTGAATAAGCTCTCTAGCCTAGGATGGCTTTCTTTTGTGGAGGATCGTCATCTGAGGAGGTTCTTGCACTTCTACTATATCATGGTCTTCTAGAAGTTCCTCATCATGGGAAGTTATGACTTCCCTCTCTGGTTCTGTATCTCTGGGAACCTCCCTCATTGTAGTATGGGGGATTACGGATTCCTCTTCATATACTTCTTCAAGATGGAAATTTTTAGATTTCTTGATTGCTGCATCTTCATCAAAGGTCACATTCCTATTGATCTCAATGTGATGTTGACCTGGTATATAGATCCTGAAGGCCTTGGAAACCTCACAATATCCCACAAATATTCCCTTCTTTCCTGAAGGGTCCAACTTGTTTCTCTTTTCTTTAGGTATATGAATAAACACTGGACAACTAAATATTTTTAGATGGCTTACCTCTGTCTTCTTTCCAGTGAACATCTTTTCTGGTTTCTTGAGCCCAAGTGCACTATGGGGCAATCGGTTCTACACATAAACAACTGCCATTGTTGCTTCTGCCCATAAGCCCATAGGAAGATCTTGATCATGGATCATAGTCTTCACAACTTCCAGTATGGTTCTGTTCTTCTGTTCAGCTACACTGTTTTGTTGGGAATCTTGATCCTAACATCTTCGGAGAATTTTATGAACTCTTTTGAGGTATATTCTCCTCCATTATCTGACCTGATTATCTTAATCTTCCTTTCATAAGGATTCTCTATCAAGGATTTGAATTCCTTGATCTTGCTTAACACTTCAAATATATCTAGGTCTTTTACGAGAATAATCATTAATGAATGATACATAGTATACATACCTATTAATGGAGGATGATGGCATTGGGCCACATACATCTGAATGAATGAGTTCTAGGACTCCTTCTGTCTTGTTGTCCCTCTTTGGAAACATGTTCTTGATGTTCTTCCCTTGTGCACATCCATTGCATACGCCTTCATGATCACCTTTGAGTTATGGTAAACTTGTGACCACTTTGCATGTGTATGGTAGTGCCTTGTAGCTAATCTTCTATGCCAATATTCTTCAATGGCGTGGGTCATGGCAGCTTCTGAGTAACCCTTTAGCTTATGCAAGCTACCTTCTTTTCTTCCAATGATGATTGCTTCATCTATGGTTTCTTCTTTATCACGTTGCCTTCTACAGCCTTCACCATAGCTTCCTCAGGGTTATTACATGTGACCTGGAGCAAGGTCAGCAAAACAACAAGCAAGAGTAATATCCCTCTGATAATATAAAGCAATAGTATGAACAATAATCCTAGTAGCTCCTTTAAAGCTATCACTTATAATTTATCTGAAGCAAATATTAAAGGTAAGGAATACAATACAAAATGAGGTCAACACTCTCATAGTGTTGTGACCAAGCATTCTTCCATGGCAACCTGGAACTAGCACACGAGGTTTCTCCTAGAGGAGGTTTTAGTTATGGCAGGCAAAGTATATACCTCTATATGCTCACATGCTATTAGGTATAATACTTTACAAAGATTGTTATCTCAACTATAGTCATCAACTTGTCATGTGTACCTTTGAATCTTATCAACTGGGTTTAATCAAACCTAGAGCCTTGTCTTTAGGAATGAGTGTTTTCTTTTCTTCCAAGTCTCCTTCACTCAAGATGACGAGTTCTTTCTTCAACTTGTCTTCTGTACTGAGACAATACACTATCTTGACAGAAGGTTAGGTTAGAGGGTAAGCTCTATGATCAACTTTTAATCCTTCTAATAATTTGATCATAGCTTCAACATGCAACACTGATTAAGATAATGTCATGACAAATAGATGTATATCGGAATAATCACACCTGGGTTGCATCATTCCTCTGAATGTGTTGGATCTTGAGATCCTTCTGGATCTATGGCAAGAGATCCCTTCTCCTACAAATACTCTTTAGGGTTTAACCATTAAACATACGTGAGTACATACCTCTGATATCATTTGCAGGTGGTGGCACCATCTGGCAGTAGCGGTAATCATTACCAACTCTTTAAAAATCTTCAAGGGTGACTGCAACTAGTAGTATGACTACAACTGCAACTGGTACTACAATTGCAGGTGTAACTTAGGGTTTTATGAGGAAACCCTAATTTTTCAAACTTCAAATTTTGAAATTCCGATCCAAGGAATAGATGCACTGAGCTGAGGCAAGTATGCTGGTGTACTCAGAATTTTGAAAATCCAACTTTTACCCCCTCAAACTTGATCTGCGGATTTTTGGACTAGTGCTTCTAGTTTTCTGGTACTTTTGGTACTCTGGTACTTCTGGTACTCTGGTTTTCTGGTTTTTTGTTACTTTGTGAAACTAGGGCTTCACTTTCTAGGAGATCGAACCACTGAAAAGGTGTGCTGATGATGCCAAATTGATCCTTAGGGGAGGGTACAACTTTCTAGATAGTTTTAGGGCTAAAAATATTCACTTTTGAAAAACCCTAATTTGCAGGTACTGCAACAGTGACATTTTTCCTCTTGCGAAATATGCTTCCTTCAGATTGGATTTGATACCATGTTAAAGTTTATGCCATTATTATAGTTCTTTTCATTTCAATAGATAATAGCAACATAAGAACAAGATCACTGAGAAATACACATTCACAAGAGACACAACATTTATCCTGGGAAACCCTCTAGGGGAAGAAAACCCATCAAAACTTCCTTAATATAGATAGCCAATAAATGCCAAGAGATCTCTATGCTAAAACAGAAAGTCCTCTCCAAGATATGCGCCACTCTCTCTCTCCTTTGCCGGTAACAGATCAAAACTTGTCTCTCAAACTAAGCAAGTGAGTTGTGATCAAATGAGGCGCTATCCTCCTTTATTTATATAAGTTCTGGCATGTGTGAAGTGTCTCTTCACTAGTAGGGTCGACTTCTCAATATAGGTGGGTAAACCCACCTTTATTATATTTTTGGGTCTTCTTATTAACTGCTGGGGCCGATTTCTTATTCTGCCTATTATAATTGTCTGTTGACCAATCTGCAAAAGGGAATTTGGTCCTATTACAATATCCGACATGATCAATCCAGAATGGGGATTGATCCTATAAATAAAATATCAATAATAATAAGAACACTCTTTGCAGTTACATTATTTCAACATTCATCTCATTATTCCATATACAAGCATGGGTTCTCCAACCATTCTTCTAGGATAACTCAATCCGCAAAGTGTCTTCCCATGATAGATTTCACCATAAGGGGACCACTTTGGAGTTCATCCATTTGTGCACCTTATCAATCATGATAATACAATAATGAGAGAATGGGTCCTCCAACCATTCTTCGAGGATAACTCAATCTGCAAAGTGTCTTCCCATGAGGGATTTCACCATAAGGGGACCACTTTGGAGTTCATCCATTTGTGCACCTTATCAATCATGGTAAACAATAATGAGTCATCTATAGAATTTTCCAACAATGAATCATATACCAATGAAACCACATCGATCCATCTTCATCATGTATCAATGACAACTCATTTATCTATATTCATCATATCAATGACAACTCATTGATCCATCTTCATCTATGAATTCTCATCAAGGACAATACATATTACATTACATCAATCATAAATCAATCAATCCTTTGGCATCAATCAAACAATCACTTGACATCAATCAATCAAACCATTGGCATCAATGACAAAATGATCCAACAGTTAGGGGGCTCCACCCCCTGAACCAGAAGCCATGTTGAAGAGATCTTCCGAGAAAATCATACATCAGGGAAAACCTCCAATTTTAACCTCCACCTTGTTTCTTCATCTTTTAAAGACTTTAATTAAGATTGATATGAAATTTTCTCTTGGTGTAAAACATCATATTGTACCTCCTGATTGTTTATTTTATTTTGTATTTCCTCCAACCTTATCCGATGCCTCATCACTTTTGAATTCGTTGGGATGACTGAGTATTTTACCCAATGCTTGATGGCCACTTTAGTCAAGTTTAATTTTTGTTCCCATATAAATATAGGAGAACCTTTGATCCGTTGGCTCCAAGTTCTAGAAATTAAGGGAAAAAAATCCAATTTTCCATCCAAATTGTGTTGAATATGAATGGGATGGGGCCCAGATAATATTCTTTAACAAAGATAAGAGATATGGGTCGATGATCAGAGCTAGCCCAAGGGATGATTGGGGAATAAATAGTTTTTGGGAAGGAAAGGAAATATCTTCTTACAAGGAAATGATCCAACATGACATCAATGCGCCCAGGACCCAGTCTCAAGTTGTTCCAAGTGAACTAACATTTATTTGAATGTACATCCACCCGATCTAAGATCGACATTAGATCTTCCGATTTTTTGTTGGAGGGATCCCGAACAATAGAGCCCCCTCTTTTTTCATTTATATGAATTTTGGTGTTAAAGTCCCCAACTATTATAAAATTTTGTGTGAGACCCATTCCCTCTAGGTCTAGGAGAGACTTGCAACAAATTGATTTTTTCCAATAATGATTCAACATATATACAATAAAAATATGAAACATCATACTTGAAGGAAGATGATTCAGTTTTACCATTATTCAATGTGTTTCTTTGTGACTTTCTTCCAATTGAAAGAGATCGAAGTTCCAGAAGGTGCAAATTCCCCCTGAGGCTCCTATTGAGCTTAGCGCGACTCCAATAATGTTTTTCCACATATACTGCATTTCATGGAGAGTTTCAGACTCCCCTAATTTTGTCTCATATACCAAAAGGATTTGAGGTTTTTCACTTCTAATGAATTTTCCCATTGCTTCTTTCTTTTCTTTACTACCTAATCCTCTGCAATTCCAGGAGACTAACTTCATTATTTACCTATTGTTTTGGACGCACCCCCCTTAGAGGGTTGATATTGTGTTACACTTTTCA
>JZKD02S1283947.1:169554-183427 GCA_000966675.3 Picea glauca
AAATGATGGATAATTTTTCCCACATCCTTCAACGTCTTCTGATAACAACCGGTGCGTCTTCATCAAGAAGCCACTTTGGAGGCACCTCTCCTTTCAAGGTACAAATTATTTTTCATATTCCCTTATTTGAAGGACAAATAGACGTGGATTCCCTAGAAAAATGGCTAAATCTGCTAGAAGGTTATTTCTTTGTTCACAATTTCTCTGACAGGGAAAACATCACCTTTACACTCCTTAAGGATCTGCCCCATCTCAAACATTGGTGGGAAACTTACTAGGAGAAAATTTCCATAGAGGAGCCTGGAATATATGGGGTCAAGTCCACGTGGGATGTTTTGTGGATATGGTCAAGCAATAGTATTACCCTATTGGTAACTATGATGACCAATACATGATATGGTCCACACTATGGAAAGAGAGTGGAAAAATAGTGTCGGAGTTCACAAATAATTTCCATACCTTGCACACCAAGTTGGGTATCAAAGACTTCGAGCAACATCTGGTTCTGAAAACCATGGGGCTCTGCATAGGTACATCCAAACCGAAATGGATTTATTATATATCTCATCATTGGGAATTTCCTATCGATATGTTGTCAAAATCGAGAAGAAATTTAAGCACCAGAACAAATAGGAGTTCGTATCTGTAAATTTGAAACAACCATAGTATGATAAACACAGACCTAACAAATAACCTCCTAAAAACCATTCTAAGACACTATTTACGCTTGAATCCATCAGGACCGAAATGGAAACCTCATGAGGATGTGAATCCTCCTGCGTTTTTATAGAGGTGGCACTCCTCTGTCTGAAATTTACAAAATGTGGGACTTTTAAAGAATTTTGTCAAAATAAAATAGATATAACAGAAAACAAAAAATATTTTTATTTTTCTTTTAAAACAGAGTTCCTGAGAATGAACCAGGAAACACACACACATTCATACATTTAAAGAAAATAAACATAATTCCTCACATCCATCATAGTAGGGATAAAGATTTATGATCACATAAAAACTAAAAGATTTAAGCAAATTAGCCTTTAAACAAATAAAATAAGCAATAACAACAAATATTCCTTACTTAGTCCAAGAATTAAGAAGATAAACCTCTTTTTAACCAAGAAAATCCACCATGGAGAAAGAAATAGACCTCCACTAGAGATAGCACATCATCCATCCATCCAATAACCAAATCAAAACCATTACAAGAGCTAGTGACAAGAGAGATATGTAAAAATTCCCATGTAGGGCGCAAATTTCAGCCAAGAGTGTCTTCGCTCAAGTGAGAGAGCTATGATTAAATGAGATAGAAATGATCTATATTTTTACAAAAACCTCTAAAACGAGTTTTTCCACAAAACCTAGGGTAAACCACAAATTAAGGGGACAACAACGCTTACTTTTACCCTTTACAATTTAAAATTTGATTTTTCAGAACAGAAACTCTAGAAAAAGCATGATGCCAATCCCTCAAAGTGTGACATTTGGCCTCCGAAGGCAAAATGTTGGGCTAGTAGGGGAATGGGTGAGGTCCTCCAAGGCATCTCCCAAGCCTCCAAGGTTTTTCCTCATCATCCATAGTGTGGTCCATGGTGTCCAATTAGTGGGATTCAAGCCCCAAGGAAGCCCAAGCTAGGCTTGTTCTTCCAAATTTGTCCACCAAACAAGGTCCTAAAAAGACGATGAATAATCCCTCCAAAGATATCAAGTAAAATGAATCATGATGAGTAAATAAAGTCAATAAAAGAGCCACCTAATCATGTGCATCAAAACTCACCTCATCAAAATAAACAAGTGCTCAAAGACCTTACGCAACTTTCCAAGTTAGGGTATGGGAGGGTTGACAAGGTGACCTATAAAGTGAATTGTCCCCTAGGTCAAGGAGTGTTTCCTGAGTGAAAACCATTTCTAAGACATGTGGAAACGATGATATGGATGGGGCCAAGAATCTTGGGCATGGGGTTCATGATATACAAGGGATCGTAGTGTCTCATTTATGGGTGTCTTTGTATAGGGTGTGTTGCACCTTCATTTTCAATACATCCTTTTTCCAAGCCCATTCATTGTGATTAATTAATTAAGGTACAAAAATTGGGTACTCCCTAGGGTGAATCGATTATGGGGGGAAGTACCAAAGTTTCACTTGAAGGAATAAATAAACATAGTTCCATGGGGGTATAGTCTAGTTTGTAATGCCCTTTGTGTAAATCTCTCAATCAAGTGGGACATTTATGTTATGAATTTTCTTTTGCGGGTCTTTGAGTTTTTAGGAGAATCATTTCATTTCTCTCAAGACCTCTTTGGGGGAGCCTATGAAATTTTCATAATTATGATTTTATCTTTTTCCAATCATATCTCTTATAGCCCTCAAGCCCCTTCTTCCCATGAAATGAGGGACAACCCCTTATTGGGTCAATACACTCGAAAACCCAAAAGATAAGGAGATGGAGGGAAAAAGTGTGGAAAGTGACAAGTATGGTTGGGAATAACACGATGAATCGTCAAGGGGACCTCCCAGTAGCAAACCAATCCCTAAGGGTGACCACTTACTAGGGTAGAATGTCAACCACCAAGGTGAAACAGGGAAAAGAGTATAATTTCCAAGCAGACGTTACATAATCAAAAGCAGGTTTAAATGAAACAAACCTAAATGCCTCAAATATTGAAATGACACTCACCATAATACCTAGTTTGTACCTCATGGAGAAATATCCAATGTCCTCCAGAAGCAAGCTGGTGTGGTGGATATCCTCATGGTGAATCTGGAACTTTGGTGGTGAAGTGGGATTCTATTTGTGCAATTGGACACTTGATTCGGATTAATTTCGACACGAAATGAGAGTGGAGATATAATAAATAAATGTACATAGATGTATCATATATCCAAAAATATAACAGAAATATATCAGATATATAAACACAGAGATACAGTAATACACAATTTTTATTAATGTGTGAAATGTACAGAACTGTAAAAATACAGAGTGAAAGACTCACTAGAATGGTGGTAGCTTATCTCTAAAAAGAGATGTGACAGCTACTTGCATTCACAAGAAGATGATTTTTACAATGAGGCTCTCAAGGAAATTTTAACATAAGGAAAATATAAAACCATAGCCCTAGAAGATGAAAAGACAAAAGGTTTGCAGGTCTCGATCAGGGTAGTTGATATGTCAACTTCCCAGGGGCGTAAATTTTGCATACGATATCTGATTGGGGCGCTCGATACACCGTTGGAAAGGTCTAACCAAGAATAACAATTTTCGACTAGCTTAGGAAAGTACCCTTATCAGTATGTTGGGCCCCAAATCCCCAAAAAAGGTCATTTAGGGCCTCAAAACGACCCTGGAAGTTTGCAACCCAAACAACTATCGAAAATTGCCAAGGTGGAAAACTATTTTTTGAGCCAATGGAATAGGTGGGTGGCCACCGATATCCACTTGGATCAATCATCCCTCCTTAGGAAGCAATAGTCTCCATTTTTTTGAGTTCTCGGGGGAGAGGGGGAAGCATTTTTTGAATCTGAATCTTTGTGAGTTGCTTGCCTTGTTGGAGAAGTTGCATTTCTTAGCTGGTTGAACACTGTCACAAACTTGTGGTTGGCGGGGTTGATTCCATTCAACTAGTATCAATACATGAGACGAATGTCTGCAAAAGGAATCTTTGTGATTTGCTTCAATCTTTTCAACCTCCTTTTGTTGGATAGAAGGTGCTTGCGTCGAGGTTGTAGTGTTTGCAGTCTCCTTTTGAATCGTCAAGGGGACCTCCCAGTATAAAACCAATCCCTAAGGGTGACCACTTACTAGGGTACAATTTCAACCACCAAGGTGAAACAGGGAAAAGAGTATAATGTCCAAGAAGATGTTACATAATCAAAAGAAGTTTTAAATGCAACAAACCTAAATGCCTCAAATATTGAAATGACATTCACCATAATACCTAGTTTCTACCTCATGGAGCAAGATCCAATGTCCTCTGGAAGAAATCTAGTGTGGTGGATATCCTCATGGTGAATCTGGAACTGTGGTCGTGAAGTGGGATTCTATTTGTGCAACTGGACACTTGATTCAGATTAATTTTGACACGAAATGAGAGTGGAGATATAATAAATAAATGTACATAGATGTATCATATATCAAAAAATATAACATAAATATATCAGAGATATAAACACAGAGATATAGTAATACACATTTTTTATTAATGTGTGAAATGTACAGAACCGTAAAAATACAGAGTGAAAGACTCACTAGAATGGTGGCAGCTTATCTCTAACAAGAGATGTGACGGCTACTCACATTCACAAGAATATGATTTTTACAATGAGGTTCTCAAGGACATTTTAACATAAGGAAAATGTAAAAACATAACCCTAGAATATGAAAATCCAAAAGGTTTGCGAGCCTCGATCAAGGTAGTTGATATGTCAACTTCCCTGGGGCGTAAATTTTTTATACGATCTCTGATTGGGGTGCTCGATACATCGTTGGAAAGGTCTAACTAAGAATAACAATTTTTAACTAGCCTAGGAAAGTACCCTTATCATTATCATGGGCCCCAAATCCAAAAAAAAAAACATTTATGGCCTCAAACCGCCCTGGAAGTTTGGAACCCGAAAAACTATCCAAAAATTGCCAAGGTGGAAAACTGTTTTTTGAACCAGTGGAATAGGTGGGTGGCCACCAATATCCACCTGGATCAATCCTCCCTCCTTAGGAAGCAGTGGTCTCCATTTTTTTCAGTTCCCAGGGGAGAGGGGGAAGCATTTTTTGAATCTGAATCTTGGTGAATTGCTTGCCTTGCTAGGGAAGTTGTGCTTCTTAGCTTGTTGAACATTGTCACAAACCTATGGCTGGCAGGGTTGAGTCCATTCAACCAGTATGGATACATGAGATGACTGTATGCATAAGGAATCTTTGTTGTTTTCTTCAATACTTTCAACCTCCTTCTGTTGGATAGAAGGTGCTTGGGTTGAGGCTGTAGTGATTGCAGTGTCCTTTTGTTGACATTTTGAACAGATTGTGAAGAAGCTAAATTTTGTAGTATAAGATACTACCTTGCGACACTGTTTAGGTGGGACGGTATTTGTAACTACCTGTGGTATCCTGTAGAGATGACCCCCTAAGTAACAATGACACTACGGGATCGAGACTCATAAATAGCATGGCGCTTCCACATATATGGTTGGCCCAAGAGAAAATCACAGACATCCAGTGGGGTAACATCACATAATACCTCATCCTTGAAGGGTTAGATGTCATATGACAATCGACACTGTTGGTTAACACGAATATCTCATCCCTGGCAAAGCCACCCGGTGTTGTATGGTTGCAGGTGTGGTGTTGTCGACAATCCCAATTGTTTGATGACCTCTGCTGAGATGAGTTTCTTATGGCTTCCGTTATCAACAATAAAATGCATCGGGGTCGCCTTCACTCACATCTGTGAATGAAAAAGGTGTTCCCCCTCTTCAAGATATGTTGGTTCTTCCTGTTGAATTCCTGCGGTCACGAAAATAGCAGTGGGGTCTGCATCGATGATCTGTCTTCTATCATTATTTCCTAAATCAGATTATGAATTAGGGTTCGACTCCTTGTCTTTGATCTCGACCACCAATGACTGTTTTCAGAGACATTCATCGATGTTGTGTCAGGGGATGTTGTGTCCTTCTTCGTCTTTCCATGACCCTTCTTTTCATATGGCTTGGACTAGTTTTCAGAAGGTTGTTTGTTAGATCCGTATTTATCGTACTTTGGTTGTTGCATATTTGCAGACCCAGACTCTCGTTTGTTCTGGTGCTTAAATTTATGCTCGATTTTAACATCATATCGATAAGCAAAACCGAGTGATGAGATTTCCAAAAAACCGAGTGATGAGATGTCCAAAAAATCCATTTCATTTTGGATGTGTCTGTGTAGAGCCCCATGATATTTCAGAACCAAATTTTGTTCGGAGTATTTGATGCCCAACTTGGTGTGCAAGGTATGGAAGGTATTCGTGAAATCTGGAACTACTTGGGTCCTCTCTTGCCATGGTGTGGTCCATCTCATGTATTGGTCCTCATAGTTTCCAACAAGGTAATACTGTTCCTTTACCACATCCACAAAAAAATACCAAGTGGGCTCAGCCCCATATATTCCATACTCCTTTGTGTAACTTTGGTCCCACTAATTTTCCCACTAATTTTTGACATGGGGGAGAGCCTTAAGGAGTGCGAAGGTGATGTTTTCCTTGTCAGAGAAATTATGAACATAGAAATAACCTTCTAGAAGATTTAACCATTTTTCGGGCATCCGCATCTATCTGTCCTTCAAATATGGGAATATCAAAATTAACTTGTACCTTGAAAAGAGAGGTTCCTTCAAAGTGGTCGCTTGATGAATACGTGCCTATTGTTATCATTTCGTCCCTTTGTCGCATTAGTGCTTGCTCAAGCAACAAATTGATAGAATTGACTACTCTGTCATTTCTCTTTTCTTCCATCATTGAGGGTTTCTTTGACATATGATAGCGATTTTCCTCAAGAGAGACAATCTCGAGACCCAAATTGCTATACTCAGACCTTGCCGGGGACATGCCCTAAAAAACAATCAAGAGAAACCTGCTCTAATAACATTGATCCAGATTATTTTCCGCAGGAAATGAGAGTGGAGATATAATAAACAAATTTACAGAAATGTATCAGATATCCAACAATATAAAAAATATATATCATAGATATAAACACATAGATACATTAATACACAATTTCTATTAATGTGTGAAATGTACAAAACTGTAAAAATACAGAGTGAAACACTCGCTAGAATGGTGGAATCTTATCTCTTAGAAGAGATGTGACAGCTACTCACATTTGCAAGAAAATGATTTTTACAATGAGGCTCTCAAGGCCTTTTTAACATAAGGAAAATCTAAAAACCTAACCCCAGAAGATGAAAATCCAAAAGGTTTGCAAACCCTGATGGGGGTAACTGATACGTCAACTTCAAGGGGGGGTAACTTTTTCATACGATTTCTGTTTGGGGAGCTTGATATATTGATTGAAATTTCTAACTGAGAAGAACAATTTTCAATTGGCCCAGGCTAGTGCCATTGGCAGCCTACTGGGCCTAAATCCCCAAAAAATCATTTAGGGCCTCAAAACGACCCTGAAGTTTGGAACTCGAAAATCTATCGAAAACCTGCCAAGGTGGAAAACTGTTTTTCAAGCCAGTGGAATAGGTGGGTGTCCATCGATATCCACCTAGATTAACAATGTTGTTCACGTTTTCTCTTGATACATGTACTCATCATAGAGTGCATGATAACCACAACATCTCCAGGTGGACCTATGCATAGACACATTGAAACAACAAACTCGTTAAGTGTAGGATGACTCACTCATCCTTTGTCCATAAAACCAAAACCAAAAATGTAAACTATTCTAGAAAATATTTTTTGTCATTTTTCATATATACGATAAAAAGATAACCATGTAAATCAATAATGCAAGTAGAGCAACATGAAAATCAAAGATGAAATGTAGTTAAACTACCATGAGCAATCAAAATGCAAATGAAAGAAATCAAGATGACATGCCTACTTACCTGGGGCCCTAGGACTTGAATATCAGGTGATGGGTGATGTTAGGTGAAGTCATACAACCAATGAAACCATATTTTCACCATTTCATCAAGGTATCTCCCTCTTTGCTTAATCATGCAATACAACAAGGACAAGTTCAACACAAAATAATCATGAGAATAAATATACATATAATCAACTATGGAATGAAACTCATGGAGATGGGTAGGAGAGAGTAAATCGTACTGGAGAGAATGTCCACAAGCTTGATGAATCCATATATGAAGAGGGTTACCCTATAAGGAAGATGGCTCGTTTTCATCCTTCTTTAGCACACCACTGCTACCCGAAGACTGAGAAGAGATGGGACATCCCAAGAAAACTCGATGATTCCTTAGAGAAGAAGATAAGAGGTAAGAGACCGCCCCATGTATGGAGAAAGAAATATGTTTCCTCTTCATCTTTGATTCACTGTAAAAATCTTCAAGATGAAAATACTTTATCTTTGTAGGGTGATATTTTTACTTATTTAGGATGGCCATGTCCTGGTGTTCATCTAAAATCGAGGAAAAAAGTGGTTGAAATTACTCATAGAACAATTCTGCATCCCCAAAAGGATCTACATCACAACTCCTAAGGGATGACCAATCATTACCCTGAAAATGTTGTGATGTGTCATCCTTGACTGGAAAAAACAAATATGTAATCATACACGCATGGATACCATTCCTCTGAAGATGATACCTCAATCCCATTTTCTTGAGAGCTACCCTTAATGTCGTAAATGGGATCACTATCGAAAATGAGATGACCAAAATGCCATCTCTATCTCCCAGCCTGTATGAAAGTGTCTATATGCCCATCACCCATATCCAAGGTCTCTTTCATAAGGCCATCAATATGATTGAAAATGACCATCTCTTTGTCTTTGTGTGAAGGAAGAACAGAGGTTGGGGCGGGTTCAACTGGATCTTCAAATTCTTCATCATTTAGACCATTTTCTTCTTCAACTTCATGTACAGGATGAGAGTAAGGTTGAAAAACCTCAACTTCATCAAGAAGGAGAAAGGATAACAATGTCTTACAAGGATTCTCAACATGTTTCACCTCATCATAATTCTTCTTTCTCTTTATGGACATGCTCCGCCATCGCAACCATGTCTACAACCTTCAGAACTCTTCCTAGTGCTCAAAACATTCAAATGGTGTTCCATTTTGACCATGAAACAAGGTGACTTCAACACCTAGTTATTGAATACATCATTAGGTTGTCCACATAGATGACACTATTTATGATAAATATTATTGATGTGTTATCATAATTTTTCTCTAACACCTCCTTAGTTAGTGAATAGAGCTTGGTTAGTTTGGCATTGGACTGGTCTTTCCATATTTTGTTATTTTAATATCATGCATGCATTTTCATTAATTAAAATCAATCACACATTTTCATTAAGTAAAATTGTACACATGTTTTGTTCAAATGAAATTCAAAATGTAAGCAAGAGGGTATTATAGGAGGAAAATTTGAATTTCAAAGGAATACAATCGCATCTATTAACACTTAAACCATTCCTTGTCACCTATTATGTGTCATGTCTGATCCTATGTGTCTAAATTGGACCTATCTTTGGAATAAGAAAGACAATGGTATTGAATGCATAAACCATAATAAATTTAACATTTTCCCCTCTTTTCAATATGTTATGTCGCACAAAGAATTACAATATGTTACAAATTTGCATAGATGGTGAAATTACAAACATATAGAGAATTGTTTCTACAAATTACAAATATATATATTTTTAAAGAAATGTTACTTGTTTTTCCTATTTTCCTTGTGGCCTAACTTGTAAGCTCCAAAAATGAATTGCTTTAATGTTTCTACTATATTTTTTTCATTTCTCAATTATTTAAAAGACAAAATATGTGTTGCACTACTAGATACTAGCTTTTACATGTTAAAAGAAGAAAAAACATCTTCATCATGTCAAAAATTCAAATGTTGCACCAAAAGTTGACATAAACATAGCCCCACACTAATATTTTTTGTTCTTTACATATATACCAATTTTTATATATTGGCTCCAATATTTAGGTAGTCAAACCATCACCAGAAATGTAGTGTATACTCTTGTTAAAAAAAATTAATGTCAATGTTAGAAAAAATCAAAATTGATATACTAATGAAAAAATTCAATAAATAAAAATCATATATTATGAAAGGTTATTCAATTTGCTACATCTCATCTTTTTACCGAGAGACACTCTATAATCCATTATGGGGGAGATGTTTATGTAACAAAACATATTAAAATAATAACAAAACATTAAAATAATAATAATAATAATAATTGATGTAGGCTCCAATTTATGTAGGAAAGTTTATTTTTTCTTATTTCTATTGTATCTATCATATCAAAAGAGACCATCATTAGCTCATATTCACCCTTGATATTATTAATATATTTAAACAATATACTTAATTAAATTAATAAAAACATTTTCTCTCGTTCTTCTTGGAGAACACCAACAACATTCCCATCAATTTCATTCCCTATTATTTATGCAAAATATGATCATGCATCATTTCTTCTTACATCATACATATGCAAAATCCGATCGTGTATCATTTCTTCTTCTATCGTGCATCATTTCTTCTTACATCATACATATGCAAAATCTGATCGTGCATCATTTCTTCTTCTATCATGCACATATACCATTAAATTTTTCATCTCTCTTCCATAACTTCTTTCTATGTTTTCAATATGTCCTCCTTATAAATTTTGACTTATAGAACTTGTATTAACCTGGTCTTCTATCTACTTATAAATGATTGTCCTTTTCTAGTTGTTGACCTGTCTTTGCCTCTTATTCCTATTCTAGAAATTGTGACTTATAAAACTTGTATTAACTTGGTCTTCCTTCTACTTATACTTGATTGTCCTCTTCTAGTTGTTAATCTTTTTTTGCCTCTTATTCATATTCTTCTATAAGTGTGATATTCTCTTATAGAATTTGTATTAATTTGGTCTTCTTTCTACTTATACTTAATTGTCCTCTTCTAGTTGTTGATCTTTCTTTGCCTCCCAATTTCTCTTTGACCTTTAATATGAATTTAATAAAATTCAACAACTAAAATATTTATGATCATTTACTAATTCATTTTGAATAGAAATAATGAAACAATTCACATATCTAACAATAAATGTTTCATGTACTTACCAAAAATATAAAATTATTCTTAATCTAATGGGAAATATAAATTCATTCACACAATGAACTTTTCACTTAACTTATTCTATGTTGATTTTATGAATAATCTATAAAATAACAAAATATGTTATTTGACATACATATTTTTATTTTTATGGTTTGAATTGTATGTTTTTAATGGTAAAAACTTAAATTTTAATTCAACATTTAATTTGAATTTTATTATTTATCTTATTAAAAAAGTAAAATAATGACAAATTCCATCATAAAAACTTAAATTTTAATTCAACATTTAATTTAAATTTTATTATTTATCTTATTAAAAAAGTAAAATAATATCGAAAAAATTGTAACACCAATTACATATCCTTTCCTTAAATCTAATATCATTATATTGAATGTTATACAAAATAAAAAATATATTTACAACAATCATAATAATAAACCACTCTTTGTTGTGATATTATTTCTTATTTTCTTAAAGCATATCAACTTAATTTTTTTTTTTAAGATATTTACAAATTTACTTCTTAATTATTTTTTAGATTTCCTTTGATTTTTAATAAATCTAAAATTAAAACAAAATTACAATAATATTTTTTAATTATTAAATATTTATGTTACTCTAATAATAACTCCAACTCATCATAATAAAAGCTCTAATATTTATCTTACTCTAATAACAACTCATCATCATGGCACGTAGTTTACAATATAAGCAAAGGATTTGCTGGTAGCGACAACACTGATGCATGAGATGTTTCCCAAATAATTACTGCAAAGAATGCGCGTCTATACAAATATTTCTTAATTTGCACCATCAGCGCATTGCGTTGTTGGAGGGGACTTGGGCATCCCTTGGACTGGAGCACCCAAAGTGAGCAGAGAGCCAGCTATGGCTCCAACCAGGGTTGCAGTGAAGTTGGGATCTGCCTTTATAGAAGCCACATAATCCTTCATGATTGATAACTGATCCTGGCCAGTATTGTTATGCAATGGAATCGAGTGATGGAAGCTGCCTGCCGCTAAATGTGGAGGCTGCAACTGTAATCCTGGGTTTGGACGGTTCTCCGTGAGGTCGAGAATTATTGTGGGAAACGGGCTTGAGGTCGATATTCTGGCAATGCAGGGTAAAAATTGGCTGTCTGCAACGAAATTTTATCTAATCATCTCCTCAACAATGAGCTGGTTTAATGAGCCAAATGAGCTGGTTTGATGAGCCAACGTGCATAGAAGCCATAGCCAGAGGACTCGGAGAATGAGTGTGTTCGCCTTCGTAGGTTGTTATTACGATTGTATGGTCTTCGGCACATCTCTGAACCTGCTCAAAATCCGCAATGATTTTAACATATGTAGATTAGCTGGCGGCCTTGTATGTATTTCATAGCCAATTAGACTATCAATAGCAGATTTAGTCTGGGAAAAGAACGAGGTCGAACCTGATTTTTTAACGGAGCAACTCGGCGCCCAAGAACATTTGTAATAAGATCTTGGAAGAGGATTGCTTTTTAGCATCTTTTGCCCATATTTTCGCCACTGGTAGCCATCACCTCTCTGATTAGAATAGATGAGATCAGTTTCTTTATACATGGCAGGAAAGCAAGAATATATGCAGTGCTCATATTGGGCTTTGCAACAGCTTCATAAATAGGGTTCCAGGTTACAAACGTAGAAATCATACACTTTAAATCAACCCCTCCCAAATTTCTCAATCATCGAACACTATTGGATTGGAGGTGCTTTATTTCTCTGTGTACCCATATATCAGACCGGGTAACAGCAAAGTAAACCATTGACTATACTGCTGCCCCGTCCCATTACCAGACATAAAATCATAGCCGAAGTGCATTCAATATAGATCCAAGCTCGCGATGCATATCATATCCACAGCTCATTCACAGAAATTCTATGTAACGGAATTCGATTATTACCATGGATGGCTCAGATCCTGTCAGCGTGGATACGACGTTTTTGGGCACGGCCGCCAATCCGGAGCGTGAGCACGGCCGCCAATGCTCGGAGCGTGATGGTTCTTGTTCAACGGCTTCTTATGACAGCAGGGGCGATCATCGATGGACGAATTGATCAGATTCTCAATATGTGCCGACTCCAAGTAATCCATTATTGATCAGATTCTCAATCTGTGCCGACTCCAAGTAATCCATTGACCTCTTCTTTCAAGGCAGCTGCTGATCGTCCATAAATTTGGCATTCTTCTTCTCCTTTTCCCGTCATCGTTCATGGAAATCCTAATACTGATCATAATTGGGGCAACTGCACCGTTGGAGTACCTTGCATACAATACATCGTTGCCTTGATGATCTGGATTGAATATCTAAGTAATAAAAAGGAAAACAACAGTAAGAAATCTGGACACCCATAAACCCTAATTATACGAAACTCAAATTAGTCTCTCAAAACAGTATGGTATACCTGGCTTCCATCAAGGCCCTTCTGTTGGTGAACCAGAGAGCTGAAATGTATCTGCAAGTCGTTATATTTACTATTCATGCGCTTCAACATAGACTTTAGCTTCAGATTCTCTTTGTTTATGAGATTTATCTCGGCCACAAGCATAGTGATCTGCACAAATTAATTTCAAGCCATGTAATATGTAAGAAACAACATGGATAAACAAAGAAATAAGGCCAGATCTGTAAAATCTCCATCAAAACACCTTATTCTTGTGGCCTTCCATCTCCTCCATTTTCAGTGAAATGTTTACTACCTGCCCTTTGTGACATATTTATAGAAAGCGTGCTGTCATGACATTCGTAAATAGCACGGCGAGTCCCTTGACATGCGCATTCTTGTGGCATATTCCTAATTAGCCCTTTTATTCTTCTGGGAAAGATTCCAAGCCTTGATTATCCTCCATGAATTTGAAAGTTATTATTTGAAAATTTTCATTGATTATCCATTGATCTATGCAAGTAGCTTGATATCACGGGTGGCCTTCTCTTGATGTGAGATGTCAGCTCACTGTGTGGTGTCTTTTAAGAAAGACAAACTCCAGTAAGACATGAATAGCGTCTTTCCACGTAAGGAGATATTTTGTCGTGCAGTTTAAAGAGAGTTAAAGGAGAATGGC
>JZKD02S1283948.1:0-12063 GCA_000966675.3 Picea glauca
GTTTTTTAATAAGGAAACATGGACAACATCTCCCCCACTATCAAAATTGACATTTCCATTAAACCAGGAATCGTCGAAGAGATCACCATTGGTGTCTCATGCTCCCCTGAAGAAATCATTACTTATAAAGCTCTCTTTCAGGAATACAAGGAAATTTTTGCCTGGTCATACATAAAGATGCCTAGCCTCGATTCTTCTATATTCGAACATCGAATCGACACCTAGACGGATATCGCTCCCGCAATCTCGAAATCTCCTCACAGATATCTCATCAGCTCAACAATACTGACAGGTACAAATGAGGTGGAATTGTGGGCCCACCATCCATATATAGCCCCTTTTTCCCAACATCCACACTCTGTTATAGTATCCCAGAGCCTCTATTTTCCGATCCATTATCAGCCACGGGATCCCAATCTCGCCATCTACACATTCACATTCCCTAAGTTATCATCTGCACTTGGCCCTAGAGGAGAATTTTTCTCACGTGTCTCCCTTCATGTCGGCATCAACACAGTTTACAGAAGGGCAACAATATATTGTCTCTCATTATCTTTTCAATGAGGAGTCTCAGAAGACACAAAGAGAATCATCATTTCTTTCTAATTTTGTTGACCCCCATAACATTCGAATTCAACAAAATCCCATGTTACGGTGGGTCTTACTATGCAACTATTACAGTTCTTTCCTACCAGTCGAAGACCTATGAATTTCTTAGGCCATCAATGCCAATGAGTCACCGGCAATTATTACAATCATCCTTGACTCATTTCAGAGCCTATTGACCATTTAGAACTGTCATCTACCATTATCAACCGCCCCCAAGGGCGCTGTAGTTATCTACATCAACATTCGTCATCGGTTATAGTCCCACATTTCAGTTTCATGACACGAGCATGGTGCATGCCCGCCTCATTTGTACACATATTTTATTTTTTCTCCCTAGAGAAAATTTTGGGTCCCACGGTTTTCCCTCTCCCTCTGGTGGATTGCTCTTATAGTTCCTGTTTTAACTATTCCTTACAATGGCACTCTCAACAAAAGAAACATTGATGTATTTCGGCTATATGTATGCTCCTAACCACACACATTAGGGGGAATTTGTTATCACTGAAAAATCATCCACATCATTGGACACAATGGTTGAAGAAAAATATCAATGACAACAACAATTAGTCAACCTACAACACCAAAATCCATCAAAAGGAAAAAAAATATATACTTGGGTCAAAAATCAAAGTGCGCAAATTCACCAAAGGAAGCACACGCATAATGCACAAGCTATCATAGGCCTCAACACACACTGTGCGTAATATGTGCAATTGTCTATGAGAAAAGCTACACAATTCTATGAATGACACATTAATGGATCTTGTCAACCCCTCAACCACTTCTAGTCCGACCCCCAACATGATTTGACACTCATATCTGAGCGAAATCTAGCTTGGAGGCTGGTCAAGGGCTATGAAGTGCCCTAAAAGGCCCCTTGTTCACACTATGAACCAATTATATCTTTCCATGAATGGATGCTATAAATATGTGCCATGCGTCTGCTAAGTAAATAAGAACTTCAAGGTATTGTTATGCTGAAAGAATTCTTCTTTGAGAATCCTCTTTTCTCTTTGAAGCATTCAAGAACCATTGAAATAGGCCATTCCACTCACCTCTTAAGGGAATTGGCATTGTATTTCTTCACCATTATCATTTCTTCCATTGTATGAAGAGAAGAGCTCTCTATTAGATAACTCAAGAGCCCTCCCAAGGAGGAAGAGGGGACTCATAAGTTCATGTCTTTCTTTACAGTGTTTATCCTATCAATATATTGATCCATTGGTATCTATATGTTGGTCATTTTTTTATTTTCATGGTTCTAGTTCTTCAAGTTTCTCTAACATTTATTTCTTAGTTTGTTTTAGTTATATTTCTTTTTTTTCATGTGTATTTGGTTAACCTAATCAACTCACAAACTTTTGTCTTGTTTAGCTGGCTTAACTAAACATGAAAGTGTTGTGTTTTTTCTCACCCAAGTGACAAAACCAGCACAATAGAAAGGATTGAAATCACCCGCTCTTAATCAATCCCCTACAATGTTACGAGCATTCGATAGGTAATGTTTTCGTCCTCACAAACTCTTGCAGTCCTTAGTTGTTCAGTTGGGAGGCAAGACTATCTATGTCGATGTAGAGGTCGTCGATGATCTCCTTGATTACAACTTGTTGTTAGGAATAAGTTGGTTTTATGCCATGACTATCGTCGCTTCATCAATGTTTCGATGTGTATAATTCCCCTATCAAGGTAAAATTGTCACTATCGGTCAGTTAGATTACTGCACCCCTGACGCTCGCACTCTCGCCACCAAAAATATTCCTTTCTTGGGAGATACTAAGATCACTAATGAAAGTGTCAGCGTAGGTATTTTAAAAGACTCTTCCCTTATGGGTACTTTCCCTACACCACTTCCTCCCACCTCGCAACACATTTCCATGATCAATATGATCTCGACTATGGCATATCAATCTTACGAATCATCTGATCCTTGGGTTGTGCCTAGTCCTTTGGAATTCGATGCACTAGGTGACATTATGCCACTTAGTCATGTTTAGGCTTCATATAATGCCATCCAATCCACCTCTCCCTCATTGGATGATCAACATCTGTTGGCATCCAACACTTACTCGTTTCCATATTGGTTGGATTCCCTATCCTCTGAATTTGACTACATCCTATGGGATTTTCCATTAGACGAATCCATTATGAAAATGATTAGTATCGAATAGGTACCTTGGGATGACAACCATCATCGTTCATCTTTTCTTCCTAGTCTAGATGAAATTGAGAAATATATACACTCTATCTTTCCTGATGTTGTTGTCAATTCTCCCCAATCTCCCATACTTACCTAGGACACTACTTCTGAGGGGAATTTTGGAAACATATATTCTATGATCTCTATCGACATCTCAATCAAATAAGGTATCATAGAAAATTTTCATCTCGGTGCCAATTGTTCACCTAAGGAAGTGGAAGCTTACACCGCTTTATTCAAATAATTATGTGATGTCTTCGCTTGGAGTTACGAAGAAATTCCAGGGATCGATCCATCGATCGTTGTGCACGAGATAAAACTCACCCAAGTGTTAAACCTGTACGACAAAAACTTCACCCAGTTCATCCTAAGAAAACCACGGCTGTAAACACAAAAGTTGAAAAACTGTTGAAGTTTGGCTTTATTTATCCTTTCCCCTTGATGGAATGGGTTTCTAACACTGTTTTGGTCACTAAAAAACAAGGAACCATTCATGTATGTTTCAATTATAGGGATCTCCATAAGGATTTTCCAAAAGACAATTACCCAACACCCTTTATCGACCAAATCATCGATAATTGCGCTAGTAGTGTTATATTTTCCTTCATAGATGGTTTCTCAGGGTATAACCAGATCGATATTCTACCAGCTGACCAACATAAGACGACCTTCATCTGCCCTTGGGGGATGTTCTCTTATTGGAATCTACCTTTTGTTCTTAAAAACGTTGGTGCTACTTTCCAACAGGCCATGCCGTATGATTTCCACGATATCAAACATATTGTGGAACCTTACCTTGATGATTTACCCACTCATTCGTCTACTCGACGAGATCATATTAGTCATTTACAACCCATTTTCTTCAATGTTGGTTTTATCATATCCATTTGATGCCTCACAAATGCATTTTCGCTATTGAATCAGGCTGACTCCTTGGATTCGTCGTCTCCAAATATGGGATTAGGGTGGATCCATTAAAAGTAAAATCTATTCTCTCTTTACTCCCTCCCAACAATCTAACCCAAATACAAAGTTTGCAGGGGAAAGCAAACTTTGTTCAGATTTTTATGTGTAATTATGCCAAACTCACTAAAGGATTTATGCGATTGTTGCATAAAGACACTCCTTTCATATGGGATGAAAATGCTCAAAGATATTTTGATGCTCTTAAGCATGCATTAACACACACACCTCTCTTGCACCCTCTGAATTATGCACAAGACTATATCCTTTATTTGGTTGCCTCTACTTCCATTATTGCTATGTGTTAGTTCAAGAGGATACTAACGCTTATGAACATGTGATCTACTATCTGAGCAAGATTCTATCTGGTCCCGAACTCCGATATTCACACGTTGAAAAGTTGGCTCTAGCAGACATCATTGTCATCTAGAGATTTTTCCACTACATCCTGTTATGCACTACCACGGTCATTGAGGACTCGAACCCCATGTACCATATCTTTACACAAAAATTCCATGGGGGAACCTAGTCCAAATGGATCATTATTCTTCAAGAATTTGATCTCAAGTTTTCCAAATCAAAATCCAAACAATCGTTGGTTTTTGTGGAACTCATCTCCGACCTTCCCTATGCTGATGAAGATACTGAGCCCAATGATTCTCTTCTCGACAAATCTATGTTCCTCATTATCACGTCAGACCCTTGGTATGGAGATATTCTTCTCTGTCTCTAAACCTAGTCTTTCTAGCCCGATATTTCTTGTGACTAACGCCGTTGTATCCGCCACCATTCTAAATGCTACCTTATCATTGGCGTCACTTTGTATCGTTGTGGTATTGATACTTTCCTACGATGTTGTTTAACCCACGATGAGGTTGAATGTGTTTTGAATGAATGTCACCTTGGAGCTTGTGGCGGTCATCTTTTTGGGATGGCTATAGCCCAGAAAATATTATGTGTCAGTTATTTTTGGCCCTCCATCTTCAAATATTGTATCGATGATGTCAAGTGATGCCCACCCTATCAAGTTTTTCATAAAAAGGCACGTATCCACTATGCTCTGTTGTATCCCATTGTAGTTTTTGGTCCCTTCACCAAATGGGGAATTGATTTTATGCAATGTAAGCCTACCTCAGCTGGGGGGCACAATTATATCATTTTTTCCCTTGATTATTTCAATAAATGGGCTGACGCTATGCCTACATTTCTTAACGATGATTGTACTACAACACTCTTTTTTTTTAACCACATCATCACTCGCTTTGGTGTCCCACAAGCCATTGTCACTGATCGTGGCTCACATTTTCAGAACCAGATGATGAGTGAGTTGCATGTCAAGTTGGATTTTCTCCATGAAAACGCATCCCCCTACTATCCTAAAGCAAGTTGACAATTTGAAGCTATCAACAAAGTCCTAAATACCATGCTCCAATGCATGGTGGGGATAAACAAAACCTCTTGACACTTGCAACTTTTCTCTGCACTCTGGGCCTACCGCACTTAAGTGAAAACTACAACTGGATTCACTCTATTCCATTTGGTATATGGTGTATAAGAAGTTTTACCAATCGAGTGTGAGATCCCTTCATTGAAAATCACAATGGAACTCCTACCTCATACCTTTGCTAAAGAGGAATGATTCTTGTATTTAACCAAGTTGGATGAAACACGTCACGATGTTTCTCTCATTAATGAGACGTATCAAAAATAAATGAAGAGTCAATATGAAAAATACATTCAACCTCGTGCTTTTGCAGAAGGAGGATCAGTCCTCGTTTATGACCAAGATCACGATAAGTTGGGGACATGGAAGTTAGAACCTCTGTGGCATGGACCTTATATCATAAAACGTGTATTACATAGAGGTGCCTACAAGTTAGTTGACTATGATGGAATATCTCTCGGTGAGCCTCGAAATGGGATTTACCTCAAGAATTATTATGCACAGAACATCTGGCATGTGTACTTTTTATACTATTGTACTATATACTTTTGATTTGGTGTGTTTTTTCTCTTGCATGTACAGGTTTTGTATTAGTTTCTTATACTTTTTCTTTTGGTTGCATGCACAGATGACATCTCCCTTTCCCATATTTGTTGGGTTTGAGAATGGCGCTAGTCGACACACCCAAAACATTGCTTATGCAACTTGGTTAATTTACCACTCTAGTGAGTTGGTGACTTCGGGAGGAATTTTCCTAGAATCGACAACCAATAACATGGTAGAATATAATGACATCATCAAACTCTTAACTAAATCCTCCTCTATAAGTATAACTCATTTGATTATTAACCTAGAATCTCAACTCGTGGTATGTCAACTTATTTGAGACTATGTCATTCACAACCCTGTCTTACTACATCTCCACCTAAGAGTTCACCGTTGTAACACCTTGTTTCCCCCTGTTTGTAAAAATAACTATATTGGCCAAGAGACTATGGAAAACTCGATATGTGTGAATGTTTGATTTGATGAACCTTTGTATAAAAGGTCAATGAATGTAATTTATGTTACCAATAGAAAATGGATAAGTGTTTCATAATTGTTGAAAGGGGGGTTTTCCAAGAGAGACCACAGATGCTATGAAAGATATGGTGAATTGAACCTGGAATGGTTGAGATAAACCCCACCAAACTAGTACTTCTCTGGATTTAATTGCTCAGGATCAAAACAACCCTCTGACATAGGAATGAATTATAGTTAGGTTGGTAGGTGGGAAGACCTTCTCAAGAGTTAATGAGGGGATGGGGCAGAGGGCCCATCTGTAAGGCTTTCAAACCTGACCGCTAACTAGCAATTCGAGCCATGCACAATCTTGTTGAGGAAGGAAAGAAAGGAAGTCGTGATGGGAAGAGGAATGTCTGTGAAGAGTGAAGAGATGAGATACTAAGATCTCGGGTTCAAGGAAGAACTATGACAAATATTGTGTTATGATCATAGGAAATAGAGACTGAGTCAGGAGAAGGAGAGTAACCTTTGTCCCTATCTATGACTGAGTCGGGAGAAGAAGAGTAACCTTTGTCCCTATATATGACTGATTTGGGAGAAGGACAGTAACCTTCGTCCCTATCTATGACTGAACCCATAGAAGGAGAGTAACCTTCGTCCCTAACTTTCGTTGAGCCATAAGAAAAGATTTAATCTCAAAGCATCATGGTCTAGCTCAGGGGTGGTCAATAGTAAATCCGTTAGGAGTGACTGAGCCTATGGTTGGGTGGAAATGAGTACCCCTTTTAGCAGTCACATCACTTATTCTGGTTCTAATAAGTGTTTTCATACTTTGTGTATTGAACTGAAATAATGGATGAACACATGCATTTATATATGTGTATCTATAAATGGTTTTTGTGTGGAATGGTCATGATATGTGTATGTATTCATATCCTTGTGAACTTATGCTTCTGACTGATAGTTTGTATGCCCTAGCTTAGACCTTGAGGAATCTTAGGACATAATCCTGTAGGATGGCCAAGATAGGAGATATTGTGTCAATCTGACCATGTCTGTCTAAAGAGGATATCTCTTTCAGACTCCTTGTTTTGCGACCGAGATTTCATTCCCAAGTCCTTAACCATTTCATGATAAATCTTAGGAAGGATAGCGAGGTTCAATCCTTGAAAGGGGAGATATTTTCATTTGGAAGACGAGCGGACAAGACCCGTTCGGGAGGACCCATATCACCAACACCTAGGAACCTTAAGCTAATCCTAAGGGAGATAATTCCTCCTGACTTCGAAGCTCTGGAAGTCTGGGAATTCAGAGTATTTCTGACCTTACCAGCCTTAAATTGGTCGAAGGTAACAAAGAGATTCGGTTACCGACAAGTTGACTGAAAATGAACGGTTTCCCTAGTGGTTAGGTTAACCTATCTTGCCGTCCAAACCAGAATCCAACTACCCATGGAGAAGTAGCATGAACCGTTGATCAAGAATGTTCAGGGGTCCACTCAACCCTTGGATCTACACTGAGATAACTTCAGCGAAGTTCTACTCCAGGAGGATGGAGATTCTATAGAATCAAACTTGTTGAATTCCAAAGTTACAAAGTAAAGGAGAGCCATAGATTTGGGGAGATCGTTCGGAGACCCACCTACCATCTGATCATTTAGGAGGAGGGACCCACACATAGTACTTTGGTGAAGTTATGCTTCGGGAAAATGGAGTGGAAGTGAAACCAAAACCCCCAATTCCAAAGCCATGAAGTGACCATGATCGTTGATCTAGGGATCCTTCGGGTTCTCTCTTAACCATCAGATCTACGATGAAGTCAGCCCATCCTTAACCGCTTCGGGAGAAAAAATATGTTGTAATCTCAAAACCCCCAAAGGCTGAAGCTATGAAGTAATGTTGACCTTGGATATAAGTATCCTTTGAGACCCCCCTGACTATTTGATCATGGGGATGCATGTATCATGTCAAGAGTACATGGGGAGGAATGCGTCGAATGACAAAATTTCCAGGGGTGGAAACCCCATGGCATGGTAAAGGGACCCTTGAGCTGAAGTTATGAGTCATAGATATCTGAGGTTATGTTGACACCCTTGGACTGATAGATCTATGCCGAGGTCAGCCCAACATTGACCGCTTCGTGATAATAAGGGTGTTGTAACATCAAAAATCCTGAAGGTCAAATTCATGAAGTTATGAGGACCGTTGATCCTTGGATCCTTTGGGATCTCTCTCAGTCATCGATATACATAGGATGTGTCGTGTTATATCCTTTATTCGAGAGTAGATCCTAGTCGTTGGCATAGGAAGGAACGTGGCAACGGATTGTTAACTCCAGGGAAGAGCCACTCCGAAGGAAATGAAGTCAGGTGCTTCAAAAATCCCCGAAGCCTAAAGTAGCAGAGCGATCTCAGTCGTCCATCAGTTGGAGATAGATGGTGGGAGATCCCACATTCCAGAGGAGTGAGTGCAGAAGGATGGAAGGACTCCTGAACTCACAGGGAGCTGGAGCAGATCTGAGTCATCCATTGGTAAGCACAGGTGTCACTAGATCTCGCACTCCAGAGCAAATTTACTCCAGAAGAGTTGAAGAGTGGAGGTGTGAGGACTCCCTAAGGCCAGAGTCACAAATTCATCTTGGTATTTTGTGAAGGAGGAAGCGTGGAAGAAGATATGCCACTTCGGAGAAAATTCACTCCGGAAGAAGTGGAGTTGGAGGATCTAGAACTCCCGAAAGTCGGAGTGTCGGAGTTCATCTGAATTGTCTGTCAATAGAGGAAAGGTATCAACAGATCCTTCACTTCAGAGGATAGCCACTTCGGGGAAAAGTGGTGTTTTGTGGGTTGAGAACTCCCGGAGGCTGAAGTTTCAGATTTCATCGTGATCGTCAGTCAAAGCAAGACGTGTGTCAAGAGATCTGACACTCCGGAGAGTTGTCACTCTGAAGGTTTGTGGAATTGGAGAGTCTGGAACTCCCAAAGAATGCATTTCTGAATTAAATCAGAGTCGTTGACACTTTGAGGATGTGTGGTGTAAGATCACGCGGTCTGGAGACTTGGCACTCTGGATGAATTGAGGAGAAGTGTTTTGAAATTCATCGAATTGTCAAAGTGCCAAAGTGTTGAATTCCCCGCTGGCCTGAGTGTTAGAAGAAGATTAAATCCAGTCATGGGATTGGACAATGGATGAACTTCCACCATGGATAAAGGAATTTGGAAGACAATGTGTGTGAGGTGGATTCAAGTGGCCCTCAACCAATGAACACCCAAATAACTTTGGGAAGCCATAACTTGTAACCCAAAGCTCATATTTGATCTTGGTAGAAGCCATTAGAATGCTACGGGTAAGTAGAAGATAATGAAGACCTTGGACAGAGGATTTGAGATGTTAAGGAGAGAAAACATTTTATGCCCCATCCCTAGGAAATATACTTAGGGTTCGGGTGTGTTACAAATTGGTATCAGAGCACGACAACAACACTTGGACTGCTTAGGCTCATGCACGAGTCGTATGAAAATATTTTTGGAGGACTTTGAGGGGTAATACCCTATCTGAACCCATTCCTAAGAATCTTATTAAACCTCTATTGAAGAGAGGAATGATATCTTTTATTGTTGATAGATGGTCTGAAAATTTATGTTGTATGTTGCTAATGTTTCCAAATAAAGAAGTTGACTTCACTCTGCGATCGTATGTGTTGTTGTACAGACAAAAGATTGGGTTACCAAGGCTAGGATGATCATGTTGAGAATATTACTTCCAAACAAAAATCATCTACATAAGTTCCTTGAGTAGAAGGATGCAAATTTAAAATTCAGTTGGGATTTTACCCCAACGACATTGAATCATGCTAGTTTGTGGCAGAGGAAGCCTACTAGTTCTTTTAGGAAATGATGTCCAATCCTACAGGAGTGGGATTATGTTGAAGAACGTTGATATTTAAACTAAAATAGAAATGTGAATGGATGGAAAGGATCCATATCAGTAATAATTGTTGCTTTAATGAATAGTTAAACCTTGTATATGTGTATAATCCCTCGCAATTAAAGGAATGAGTTTGGTGACCATTCTATGAAAAGGGAGAGCATTCGCAGCTCTTAGGTTTCGAATGGAACTGAGAAATGAATTTCGTTACTGTGAATATGAATTGATGGAAAGGGTTTTTTCTAATCAAACTAATAAATGAAGCTATAGAAATATAGAGTGATTAAGTGAGAAATCACAACAGCCTCCCTTGCTTAGTGGATAGGAAACTAATCTGCCAGAATTCTTGTGGGAGGATGAGAGTGGCCTCTGTCCCTAACTATTGTTGAACAGAAGGAAGAATTCTAGGCGTAATGGTTAAGACTGATTTTTACCTAAAGATACTCTGGATTTATGAACTAGAATACTTAGTAAGTAACATAACTCGAAATTGCATTTGGGCTTTAAGGGAATAGTCCAAATGTTATTAGACATTAAAAATTTATTATAATTAAAGTAAAATGGTTGATTAAATGTTGATCCTAAATGTGATAAAGGAGGAGTTGGGGAACTTATAGAAGCCCAATGGGTCATATTGACATCCAGTGGTGGATGGTAGCCATATAGATATAGTTGGACCCTAGTGAAGGGAATCTATAAAAGGATTTTCTTGATCAGAAGGTTTGTTGATCAAGACCAATTGGAAACTAGATTGGTTGTTTTATCACCTTGGGCATGGTTATAATTTACCAAACTGTATTTATGAGTGGGAAATGTTTTCATGAAATTTGAGTAAAGAGTGTTTTCTTGCTAACTGTTATCACATAGAAAGGGAAACATAGTTATGACTATGTTTGTTAAACTTCTAGGTGGATATCTTGTGAATGACTACAAGCTCTCAACTGAGAGGGAATATCAGTGTTGATTATCCCTATGAGGCTTTTAATAAGGATGGAAGACATATCCTTGGAGGAGGATATGGAAGTCTGATATGTCCATGTGCATGTATGACATGGAAAGGGTGCAAGCAATGAGGTTGCATGATGAATGTTTGGTTAGGTTTGTATGTGTTTGAATGCATGGGTTAATGCATTGTGGGTATTTCTGACATGAAGATTGATATTAATACCAATTAGGTACAAAATATATTAAATGTGAAAGTGATTCACATGCATGATGTAAGTACAAATATATACTAAAGGCACAATACGGATGCCTTGATGAGTGATATGTAAGGCAAGAATTGCACTTGCCAAGATTAAGTGAATACCATGGATGCATGGTTGACTCCATTTTGAAGAGCCATGAAAGTTATGATTTGAATGATAGCATAAGGGGAATGTGTTCCATTCCCTCAAGAAAGAGTAGTATAAATAGAAGGAGTGGATGAGCAAGGATGCTCTGTTGTCATGATAAGAGGAAAATAATTCTTCCTTTTAGGGTCACATGAGAGTGATTGTGAACAATCATGAGTTGACTGATTTTAAAATAGAGATGTAGGTGGGTTGTGAAATATACCTATGGAATCTACACATAGGCTTATGATTATGCATATGGTTAAGCACATCATGGATGTAGGTTAACAAAACCAGGATATGTGTGGATATATAATTTGGATGCATGACAAAGATCCATGTTTATATTCCTTGTGAAATATTTGGTACCCAGCTAAATCCAACTCAAGGTTGAGGCTATCATAGATAGTGAAGGATATGCAATAAGGAAGTTGCATGCTAAAGGAGTTCCATGTGGAGGAACTATGTGAAGAGTCTGTCAGGAGAACATAGTCACAACCTTATTGACTACTGAGAATTAAGTAGCGAGCTACAAGCTTATATATATATATATATATATATATATATATATATATATATATATATATA
>JZKD02S1283970.1:0-12063 GCA_000966675.3 Picea glauca
CGTAGGCTTCTCTATATGCAGGGTGCGAAAATGCCTGATTTTTGTAGGTTTCACTATAGCTAGGTTGCGGAGTTTCCGCAAGTTGCAATATAGCTAGGGTGTGGCGGCTTCCGTAAGTGGGAAAAAACGAGCATTTTCTCGATGCTTATAGAAGGAGAAGCTTCTATAGTGAGGTGGCCTCTGAATGGTTTGGATATTACTCACTTTCATGATTAGTGGGATCATCCTAACCTCCTCGCCTTATCCTCTTCAACTTATAAAAGGAGAGGAGCTCTCATGGAGAAAGTTAGCTTGATTGAGTTGAATTTGGCTTGAGATTGTTAGCTTGGTTAGATTGGCTTTGAGATTTTCTTTGTCAAKATAGATTGTGAGTAGCTATCAGATCCATGGTCTCAGAATCCTTGGAGAAAGAAGTGTGTGGGAAGCAAGGAATCGTTGGAAGGAACCTTACGACATCAAGGCATCCAATTGTATTCTCTCTTCCTATTGTTAATATAATACAATGGCATGTTTCTTTCCCATAGAATTATCTTTATTTTATTGCATAATTCCTTGATCATATGCATAGGTTGTCATTGAATATATTCTCTCTGCTTTCACTTTGGTTGGTTCATGTTTCACTGCAGAATCAATATCACAAGAGAAGTAGAGTGAAGCAGGGACAACAAAGACATAATGAAACAATATTCAAAGATATGTGACTTATCCTTTCTTTGATGATAGATTCTATGATTAGAGCCTAGGGAAAGTGCCACGTTCTATCTTATTTTGTTTAGATCCAAGTGGATCTAGGGAGATTAGTTTATGTCCGCATTTACCGATTTATCCTACAACAAAATTGGCGACTCCATTGGGGAACATATTGTTGTCCTAGTTTGTATTTATTTCTTGCTTTGATTGCTTGGTTTCTATTTTTTGAGTCGCTGGGAGATCCATCTTGACTCTCTGACTGTTAAAATTCACTGGAAAACCTTCTTAATTTTTATTTTTTTCCATTTTNCGTAGGCTTCTCTATATGCAGGGTGCGAAAATGCCTGATTTTTGTAGGTTTCACTATAGCTAGGTTGCGGAGTTTCCGCAAGTTGCAATATAGCTAGGGTGTGGCGGCTTCCGTAAGTGGGAAAAAACGAGCATTTTCTCGATGCTTATAGAAGGAGAAGCTTCTATAGTGAGGTGGCCTCTGAATGGTTTGGATATTACTCACTTTCATGATTAGTGGGATCATCCTAACCTCCTCGCCTTATCCTCTTCAACTTATAAAAGGAGAGGAGCTCTCATGGAGAAAGTTAGCTTGATTGAGTTGAATTTGGCTTGAGATTGTTAGCTTGGTTAGATTGGCTTTGAGATTTTCTTTGTCAATATAGATTGTGAGTAGCTATCAGATCCATGGTCTCAGAATCCTTGGAGAAAGAAGTGTGTGGGAAGCAAGGAATCGTTGGAAGGAACCTTACGACATCAAGGCATCCAATTGTATTCTCTCTTCCCATTGTTAATATAATACAATGGCATGTTTCTTTCCCATAGAATTATCTTTATTTTATTGCATAATTCCTTGATCATATGCATAGGTTGTCATTGAATATATTCTCTCTGATTTCACTTTGGTTGGTTCATGTTTCACTGCAGAATCAATATCACAAGAGAAGTAGAGTGAAGCAGGGACAACAAAGACATAATGAAACAATATTCAAAGATATGTGACTCATCCTTTCTTTGATGATAGATTCTATGATTAGAGCCTAGGGAAAGTGCCACGTTCTATCTTATTTTGTTTAGATCCAAGTGGATCTAGGGAGATTATTTTATGTCCGCATTTACCGATTTATCCTACAACAAAATTGGCGACTCCATTGGGGAACATATTGTTGTCCTAGTTTGTATTTATTTCTTGCTTTGATTGCTTGGTTTATATTTTTTGAGTCGCTGGGAGATCCATCTTGACTCTCTGACTGTTAAAATTCACTGGAAAACCTTCTTAATTTTTATTTTTTTCCATTTTTGTTTGATTTCTACACCCTGCTTTGAGGAACAATGCGACAACTTATGATTTCCGCACCCTACCTGTTTAGACCAGTGTGAAAACTCCGCACCCTACCCATATCTGGTCTGCAAAAATCAAGGATTTCCACACTATGTTAGTCTACAGCCTGCGGAAATTTTGAAAATTTTGATTTTTGATATTTTTTTCTTACCTCAACCTTGGATTTTGTTTTGGGGTGAATTTTTGGGTTTGATTATGATCTGTTTACATTCTTCTTGACAGCTTCGAAACTACTTTTATCCATCTTTGCTTTGTTTTCTTTTGAAAGATTTAGCCTCTTACTGTAAGTGTCTTTCAGTTGCAAAGCATTGTCTTTTCTTTAGAATTGTTTAGTGAAATAATACTTCTTTTTCTGAATGAATCGTGTTAAAAGAGAAACTTAGTTTGGGTTGTTTTTTGTTTTGAGGTGATTTTCTATTGGTTTTAGTGTCTCTTTGAAACAAAAAATTGTAATTTCTTGATTTATATTAGTTTGGGGGCATCCTTGCATTTGAAGTAGCGAAATTGCATGATTCTTGGCATTTTTTGGTCTTAAATTCTGAATTTTTTTGGGGGGGCCATGAATCGTGTATTGGTGTATAGTCTCTTTGTATCATTTCTTGAAGATATTGATATTTATGAGTTTTAAAATTTTGGGACATTGTGCATATGGGAATGATAATTGTTTTCTCCTTCTTGTAGCATAGCTTTCATCGAAATGAAAAGATTGCATCTTCATCTCTTTGCATAACTTTCGAGTCAGTCAAAACACCATATTTTCCATGCCATTTTCCTTTTGAGTAACAACAACCATAAAATAAAGCGCTTATAAAAATTGATTAGACATTTTTATATTTTCTAGTAGCAAACCTACATTAGATTGGTTGTAGGGATTTGGAATAGGTGTGAAAGATAACTTTCCAAAGCTGTAAACAAACATAGAATCTTGCATTAGGGAGTGGTGAAATCCACTTGCTACATTTTGTCTTGGGAATCCCTTCTAACACAAGGGTCAATCACGAGGTTGAATTGAGACTAGCAAAGTTACTCACCCTGCTTTGTTGGTCTTGGTGTAGATATTGTGTGTATTATGGGGGTCGCTTGAAGGTATACCCACAATGATGAGTGGAAGCCTTTCAAGTTGATTTCGGGCTAGATACCCTTCCTTTGTGTGTGGATCAGACTGTCGACTGTTTCCCCAGACATCACTGTAGTAGTTGGTAACCTTAGTGGCCTATCTCTTTAGGGTCTTTACACAAGGTGACTCTAGAGGGGAAAGTCTTCACGGTACTTGAAATTGACGTTGGCCAAATTCACTAGGGCTCCTTGGAGGGTATACCCACGTTTATGTGTGGGAGCTTGCACTAGGGTGTAAGTCCGTTAAGTAGGTCATCAACGTAACTTTTCCACTCGCTCTATATCATCCCCTTTTGTTCCCATGACGTTGGATTTCATCACCAACTAGTGTGCTCATTGTGAGAAGGTTTTGTTTGCTTGCTTGTTTTCTATATTTTTAGTGTGTGCTGTTTGTTCTCCCTAGCAGACTCTAGGTTGGATATTTATTTAATGGCGTCTATTACCGAAATGAAAAATGAAGGAACCTTTGTTCCAGGGGAACCTTTTGTTTTTCCTTTTGACGGGAACATTGGTCCTCCTCACATTGCTACTTTGAGCCTTCTAGGTCTCACAATTGGATTGTCGATGTGGTTATTTTCCACTCAGGTAATCTTGAATGTAGTAAGTGCTTCGGTCGTAAGCACTTCCCCCCAAGAGCATCAACCTCATGTTGATCCTTCACCTTCTTCACTAGTAAGATCTTCTTCACCTTCTTCACTTGAAAGGTCTTCTTCCATTTCATCTTCTTCGATGAGTGAAAACTCTGAAGCTAGTAACCCGATGGATAAGAAGAAGAAGAAACCGAAGAATAAAAAGAAGAAAAATAAGAAAGGATCCAAACTTCCAACCACTGCCAAACATGTTGGAAAACAATCCGTTACTATTAATCATGCTGGGAGTGTTGATGATGTCAAGATCACCCAAACAACCCATAAGCCCAAGTACCCCTGCAGGCTTTGCAAGGATAGCCATATTCTTAAGGATTTCCCTGGTCTATCCAAGGTTATATAAGCATGGTATACACATCCTTTCCAACCCATGTCGTCAGCCTCAAAACAACATGTTGATGACCTCCCGTCAACTAGTTGAAATACCCTTGGGAAGAAGAAAAGTAGAGTCAAGTTTCCTTGTAGGTTATGTGGAGGGAGTCATCAAACTCACCTTTGCCCTCATATGGATGAAGCCTCGAAATTACTGGAAGACATGACTATTTCACCTCCTCAACTTCCAGTTTCTTATCGCAATCTTTCTCTCAACCCACCTGTAGTTGATGGAATGATCAATCCAGTTCCCCTGTCGGTCAGTTTGGTTGATCAGGTAGTCAATACGGTCACGTCCTTAGCTCAACCCGTTGACCAAGTGGTTGATATAATCCCATCCTTGATCAATCCCACTCTCCCACCAGAGAGTGAAAACCCAATGATCTATCCGATTCCATCCTCGGTCGATTCCACTCTCCCGTTAGAGAGTGCAACCCAAGCGGTCAATCTGTTTCCACTCGTCGAACCCATTCCCCCCTTGGAGAATGAAGCCCAAGTGGTCGATCCGATTTCATCATCGGTCGATCCTACTCTCTTGCTCGAGAGTAAACCTGATACTGCCCACATTTTTCTCGTTGATAAAAACTCTACCCGGCCGAGGGGAATTCCTCGTTCTCCCGTGAGACCCCCTCCAAGTAATGAGGCCATTCATTTTGATTGGGGTGTGCTAAGTGGACCTCGTCTTCCCTCTCACATTCCTTTCCAGATTACAGTGCATGTTTTTGGTCGGGACGTTCCTCAGATGTTTATAGACGAAGGTGCGTCCATTAGTATTTTTTCCTCTATTGATTGGAAGGCTTTGGGTTGTCCTCAACTTGCGTCGGTTACACAAAATATGTTAGCTTTTAATAGAAGAACCAGTCAATCTTTAGGGACCCTTCCTCATTTTCCTGTAACTTTGGGAGGGAAAACTGTCTTTATTGATGTCATTGTAGTCCAAGATCCCTTGGATTTTTCTTTACTCCTTAGGTGAGATTATGGCTATGCCATGAAATCTATCATGTCCACTCTTTTTCATGTGATATCTTTCTCGCACGATGGAAGAATTGTGACCATTGATCAACTTTCGATTTTTAGTCCTGACTTGACCTCAATGACCTCCCTACACAGTTCTTATATGCAGACGGTATCGTCCCTAGCAAAGGTAAATTATGTGGCGTTGTCTCTCATGACTTTGACTTCTGATGAGTTAGATCCTGTAGTCGACATGGTGATTTCTTCTATATGGATTTTAGAGCATGATCTCCTTACCCCTATCACGACCCTCGATATGTGTTCCTTCCAGAGTGTGTTTCTTCCATCAAGTGAAGATCTCTTGGAATCCATGACTGAGTTTTGTCCTTTGACATGGTGTCCTTCCAGAGCATTGTCCTCTTGGAAGCTGTGATCATGAAGAGAGTTGAGCATAGGTTTTCTGTTTTCAATCTCATTAAAAAATGAAACCATCCTTGAGCATAGTTTTTCTGATTTCAAGCTCATTAAAAAATGAAACCAACCTTGAGGATGGTTTTTTGATTTCAAGCTCGTTAAAAAATGAGACCAACTAAGGATAGTTTTCGCGTCTCTATAACAACCTCGTTAAAAAATGAAACAAATCTTACAAGCATAGCTCCCGTTTCTGTGTCAATCTCGTTAAACAATGAAACAATGGTCTAGGGATTATACCTAGATTCACGATCATAATTCTTCTCATATGTCAAGCTCATTAAAAAATGAAACAACTCCCCCCTCTCCATTTGGGTCAAGTCCTACGTATAGTATTTGAAGCTTCATTTCATTCTCCTTTGCAGTTGGATGAAATGAAGCTTGGGGGGCATTTGCCTCAACCTCTAGACTTCATGCTGAAGTTAAACCACTAGGTTCTTAATATGGGGGATAAGTACCAACCATGCGAATTCGTGAACCATGCGTTGGGAAGCCTCAAGTATAGTTTCCTTTGGTTCAAGCTTGTGTAAAAATGAAACCAGGTCCAAGCATATTTTTGGTTAGTTTTCAATCTTGTGTAAAAATAAAATCTATCCCAAGCATAGTTTTGCTTTGTTTTAAAGCTTGCGTAAAAATGAAAACAATCCCGAGCTTAGTCTTTGTTCTTTCTCATTCTCGTAAATACATGAGAATAAGTTACCAAGATTAGTCTTTGTTCTTTCTCATAATCGTCAATTAATGAGAATGTAACCAAGTAAACTTTTATCACTTTTTCAAATTCGTAAAGGTTATATGAAAAAGGAACCCTCTGGAGTTCCCTTTAAGCTCTTTTCAGACTCTCTAAACATGAAAAGATTGCCGAGAGATCTTGTTCTTTTCACGCTCGTTAAAGTATTAGAAAACATGTCTATTGAGCGATAGTTTATCTCTTTTTTGGTCTCATTAGACTACTTTACGAAAAAGGAAATGAGAGAGTTCTCTTCAAATGTTTTTCAGACTCTCTATACATGAAATTTTTTTCGAGCGATCTTGTTCTTTTCATGCTCGTTAAAGTATTAGAAAACACGTCTGTTGAGAGATATTTTATCTCTTTTTTGGTCTCATTAGAATACTTTATGAAAAAGGAACTGAGAGAGTTCTCTTTAAATGTTTTTCAGACTCTCTAAACATGAAAACCCCTTGAATTTTCTTTCTTTGGACTCGTTAAACAAACATCGAAAGGCCCATAATGGACCAAACCAATCCTTCCTAGGGTTCATTAAAAATACTCCGAGGGACTCATCTAAAGGATGATCTTACATCAACAAGAATATGTTATCCTCCTCAAGCTTTTGTAAAAATAAAGAGGCACTCGCTAGAAATGGTGGGGGAAAAATTGGGAAAGAAATGTGTCTAAACTTGTATTCCATGGAAGAGTCACTTTTGAACATGAAACCCTTTCACTTGCCTTGTGTCTAGGTTGGAATATCCACTTGTCTCTTGATCATATTCCTTTATAAGATTACAAATTGGTATGTGATCCCTATTGTTGAGTCAGTTTTTCCAAGACATTTGTCATGTCATCAATATGTTCAAAGAGAAGTTCAACCCGGAAATCCTTCTATTGCGTCAACCATTTCTGTAGTCCTTAAGACTTCTATTGCGTCAACCATCCCTAAGTCAGTCCTGAGTTATTGGTTACTCTTGTCTACTTCAAATATTGTTACCCATTTCATGTCATTGAAGGGGGATACATTAAGGCCCTCCTGTGACGAGTCTTTTCCTGTCGACTTCAACTCATTATCCAAGAATTAGACTTAGAAACTAATTGGTACCTTGGAACTTGCATGCCTCAATGGAAGGTTTCCTCGCTTTCGACAAATGGTTTTCATTATTGACCCCTGATCGAGAGATTCTTCCGAGTGTTCGACCTCAACTCATTAATTCACATTCATTGGATTGTACTAGTGTACCTTGGGAGTCATTGTCATTAATGGTGATTTCCCTCGCACTTGTTAATGGTATTCATTAATGACCGGTAATCAAGTGGTTTATTCCATGTTCGATTTCAACACATGTATTCACATGGTTAGATTCATACTATAGAGTGGTGGAGATGAAGACCCTAAATCTTTTCTCACATATTCAAGTTGCGTTGGAGTATATTCAATTTGTACTGTTGCATAGATACACATTGTATGTCTAGTGGCTATGTTCAAATTTGAGTCTTAACACATAGATCCACANCGACCGACTGTTCCTTGTTCCCTACACACACTCGACAAAGTATTTTAGTTATCACTCTGTTCTAACTTCATACTTTGGGGGGCTCTTTGTTACACATTATTTTTGTCACCCTTATGACTATTAATGATGTAAAACTATTTGTTTCCTTTAGAGGGGTCAGTGGCTTGGATTCCTAAAGAAAGAAGGAAGAAGAACTTTTCCTGAGAGAAGAAGTTGTGTTTTCCTTTGTAAAATCCCTATTTTGGAGGATTTCTGTAGGGTGCTCTATATGCAGGGTGCGAAAATGCCTGATTTCCACAAGTTGCACTATAGCTAGGTCACGAAGTTTTCATAGGCTGCAATATAGCTAGCGTGCAGAGGCCTCCATACATGGGAAAAATGAGCATTTTCTCGATGCTTCTAGAAGGAGAAGCTTCTATGGTGAGGTGGCCTCTACATGGTTTGGATCTTACTCACTTTCATGATTTAGTGGGATAATCCTAACCTCCTCACCTTATCCTCTTCAACTTATAAAAGGAGAGGATATATCATGGAGAAAGTTAGCTTGATTGAGTTGAATTTGGCTTGAGATTGTTAGCTTGGTTAGATTGGCTTTGAGATTTTCTTTGTCAAGATAGATTGTGAGTAGCTATCAGATCCATGGTCTCAGAATCCTTGGAGCAAGAAGTGTGTGGGAAGCAAGGAATCATTGGAAGGAACCTTATGACATCAAGGCATCCAATTGTAATCTCTTTTCCTATTGTTAATATAATACAATGGTATGTTTCTTTCTCATAGAATTATCTTTATTTTATTGCATAATTCCTTGATCATATGCATAGGCTGTCATTGAATATATTCTCTTTTCTTTCACTTTGGTTGGTTCATGTCTCACTGCAGAATCAATATCACAAGAGCACCAGAGCGAAGCAGAGACAACAAAGACATAAAGAAGCGATATTCAAAGGTATGTCACTCATCCTTTCTTTGATTATAGATTCGATGATTAGAGCCTATGGAAAGAACCATGTTCTGTCTTGTTTTTTTCTAGATCTAGGTGGATCCAGGGAGATTAGTTTATGTCCACATTTACTGATTTATCCTACAACACTATCTATCTAAGATTCTATTTTCCCTATCCCATGCCTAGTTGCATTATGCTTGACTGTATGTACTTTGTAAAAATAACCTAGCATGTAAACAATTTTTTTTTTATGTACTTGTGTTAGTTAGGCTGATGCTGGTCTTTTGGGTCTTCATTTTCATCTTACCGTGGGGGAGCGTTCAAGTCAAGGATTTGATGGAAAATTCCTAGGGATGATGATCCATCCAAAGGTGTTGAAATTGATCCTATAGCAGAGACATGGATGAGATAGAATTGAAGGTCTTCAATTTGTTTCTTGAGTGCATCACATTCATCCTTGATTCTCTGCTGGTCTTTCCTCTGCTGCATTGTAATTTCCATAATGTGCAGAACTTGGGATGAGATCCCTCATAACTGTATTTGTATGGATTGGACCGTGGTAACCAAATCATTATGTTCATCCACCGTGACTTCTCTGGTGCCTCTCGAACCTTGGTTGGGTGCTTTATGCATGTTTGCTGGTGCTGTATTCTATTTGGTCGAGATAGAGAACCAAAAATTGTGGCATGAACCAGTCCGAAGATGAAAATAAGAAAAGTGAGGAATATATGAGTGGAGAAAGGTGAAATCATGGCTATATACATGATCGTAGAGCGTCCCCTCTGGAAGGTGACACAAATTGCTTCTTTTGGCCATGATATTTCTAGGACGTGCACACGAGCTAACCAATTTGAACCTTGTTGAGTTGATGTTTGCATTATTGATAGAAGTGGGAGCTCAGTACAAGAATGATGATGGATCAAGGGAAAAGGGGATCAAAGAGTTATAGACATAGGTGGGTGACGCTGGAACTGAGGAGGAATGAGATATATTGCGTGAGGAGAAGGTAAAGGAGGGGGAGGTCGAGGCATGTAAGAGATTGAGGGAGGAGAAAGCCACATGTCAGGGAGGAAGATGTGAAAGGAGGAAGGGTGGTTAATTAATTTAGGGGGAAGCATGAGGGTGTCGAGGGATTAGAGAAAGAGTGGTGGGGGTGGAGCAGGACCCACTTGATTTAGAATTTAAATTTAAATAATTATTTTTTTGGATCATGGGATATATTGCATTGTAGTTTGACCATTGATGGTTAGGGAACTGACATTTTATTTGATGGCAAGGTTGAATTTCTCATCAACCTCCTTGTTTTTGAGTCTTAAAATGTGGAAGGGGATGATGTTTGTGAAGGATTACATTTCAATATGAATTCTTTGGAGAATTTCCTTGAGCCGATCGTCAGAGGGTTGATATCTTAGTCTGAAATGATTGATGATGATTTTGGAGTCTCCTATTATGGATAAAGAAAAAATACCACATTCTTTGGCCAGGAGAATACCTTGGAGAAACACATAGGCCTCCACTTGGTTATTTGTGGCTACTCCTATATTCTAGTGGAATGAAAACTCTTTGTTTCCTCCTGGGCTAAGGTTAAACCCTACCGCTCCTACCACCTTGGGTACTATATGACACAATTTAAGTCTCATAAGGGATCAAATTTCATAAATATATTAGGACACAGGTCATCCATCCATAAATTCTCCAAATTAGGGTTGGAAAAGGTACGTAACTTACAATTGGCATAAATTTTGATTGGAAGATCTATTTTTGGCGATTCAAAATTTTTAATAAAGAGGAAAAATAAGATAATTATTATTTTCGTACATGGATCCAAAGTGTTATGCAAAATTTGCTTCACCAACTAAACCTCTAGAGAGCTCAACCATGACTCAAGAAGAAAGAGAAGAAAATTTTCACTAGATTGAAGAGGTGGAAAAGAAGATGGATGCAAATCAGAAACATATGGAAAATAATATGGAAACGAAGATGGATGAAAATATAGAACATATGGAAAATAAAATGGAAGAATTGGAAAATTTCATGTATGCCATGTTCTTACATAACCTAGATGAGAGACTCCCTAAAGGAGATACCAATATGAAATGAAATCATGAAAATGTAGAGGAAATAAATATTGACTCCTAGAATCATGATTATTCATCACTTCAATATCCACATCATTGGGGGTTCAATGCAGAACCAAGGAACTACTTAAGTATCGAGATTGATATGAGAAAGTTTGATGGCAAAGATCCTATAACAAGGATATTCCATATGGAACAATTCTTTGATACACACCAAGTGCCAACCTTACAAAAGGTAACTCTTGCATCCTTATATTTATAAAATGATCAATTTGTATGGTATCTATGGATTTGTGAAAGAAAAAAAGATCCTATTGTCTCTTGGTCCATTTTTATGGATGAGTTGATAGCAAATTATGGGGATATTAAGATACATTCTTTATTCAATTGATAAATCTTTGGCAGAGAGGTCCAATTACATAACACATTAAAAAATTCCAAAAACTGAGTTTGATTTGAAAATAGTGAGTTGACTTGTTATGCTATGCAAACACCCTCTACTTCATTAAAATAAACTTTTCAGGACCTTGCTCCATGTGTTATAATATGCAAGATAAATTATGTGCCAAGTTTATGCACCTTCTTTTAAATGTTCATGTATGAGGATATGTTCTTTTAAATGGTTAAATATGTGCTTTAAATCAATACACAAAAAAAATAACTTGCAGCAAATAAACCATCAAACTCACAACAATAACAAGATGATAAATGAGTTCACCCCTCTCTGGGCTACATCTCCTTGAGACTTCATCAATGGACTTGGATCTTTGGGATTAATTTGTCAAATATTCTTTTACAAGATGTATTATCAACTCCAATGGAAATTCTGGCTATACCATTGGGATCAGAATACATAAAAACCCCAAAAATGACTAATAGAACTCTGAAAACGGATCATGGCTCATCCAGGAATGACCTCTTCTATATGTGGCCTTAAGCTTCCCTGAGCTTCTCTTTGGAAAAAACACTTGTAAAATTCCTCAAATGGATCTAAAACCTATCCCAAAGTGTTGAGAGCATAACAATTAGCCAAAAATTATTATTCAATCACATAAAACAAACATGGGCTCATCTAAGCAAGACCTCAAACAATGAGGGCTTCAAGCTCCCTAGAGCTTCCTGAAACTTCAATGGTGAACAAACTGCAAAAAAGTCTTCAAATGGCTTTGAAAACAGTGCCAATGGATTCAGAATGTCCAAAAACCCCTAGTTGGG
>JZKD02S1283981.1:0-12062 GCA_000966675.3 Picea glauca
TTAAAAATATGTGTTTGATTTTTCTTACATGCAATTTTGTCAATTAATTTATAGAAATAGATCCTTTTACTTTAATTTTTTTAAGATATTTTTTTTTATTTTTTTATTTTTAGATATTTTCTTTTATTTTTTAAGATATTTTTGAATGAGAATAATTTGAAGAAGGGTAACTACTATCAGATTTATGTATTTGGTAGTGAATTATGTTGATTTAACTCAAAAAAAGTATGGTGATCTTGGAAAGCTTTTCTTAATGCTTTTGGAGCACAAAAACAAAATTTTAAAGAATTACAAGTAATTACTTACCCTCTTAAAGTCGGATAAACCACCAATTTGATCTTAATGGAAGTTAATCATCATCATCTATATGGAGACTGACTTGTTATACATATAGATCCTTTTGATATATTTATTTTAACCATTTAAAAAAAAATATAATTTGGAGAAGAGCACCCACTAACAGATTCATATATTTGGTAGTAAATGATCCATATAAAGATTGACTTTTGTACATAAAACTGAAAAAGTGTACACCATTTTCCACTTTTGAACAATCAATATGAAGACTAACTTTTGTACATATAACTGAAAAAAATTAGCCCATATCACCTTTTTTTTTTTCCACTTTTGAAAAAGTATGAGTATCATAATCATGTAGATGGCTTTTTAGCTATTTGGAGAAGGGTATGAAGGATCAGATTGTATTCATGTACTTGGTAGTGAATTATGCATACGGCTTGGATTTAGATGTAAAGTATAAGCCCTGTTTTAAGCTACTTTTGGAGAAGGATGAAGAGGATCTGTATCTATGTACTTGGTAATGAAGGATTTGGTTTGATGACAATTTCGATTCTTTAAATTCTGCCGTCCTATAGATGAAATTTTGAGGAAGACTCCGATGTGACAGGAGAGGCTTTGGGCCCGCAAACCTATCAGGGGTATCAAGGGTTTTTCCAAGTAGTGGGCCATTCTCTTCCTATTTTCTAAGGCCAATATTTAGGTCAGTATTATGTGTCCAGTTAAAACTACTTTCCGATATGCGGTAGATTATCGATGAGCGGACATGGTAAGGTTAATTTTGTCGTGGATAGGCGCTGCTTCTGATTCCAAACAAATGCATCCAATATCCTTGTCTTGTCCCGCTTGAGGGTACTTTGATAAACAGGGATGCTCCCTGCTATCCTGATCTATAAAAGATTGTAGTCCTTCACGCAAGATTGCGTCCTCCTCCTCCCCTTACAATACAAGGGATTCCATAATTGCTCCCTTCTTTTTTCCCTAATATAGTGCGTGATTACGGAGCTCGTGCATGCGTATTACGTAAAAGCATTAGGTTTTTGGGTTTGGGCTCCATAATTTAGAGTACTGCTTCTTCTTCTTTTTTCAGATCGGTGCGTGAGTATAGTTCTCGTGCACTGAGTATTTCGTAAAAGCATTAGGGTTTTGGGCTTGGGCTGGGAGATTCTATATATTCATGAACGCTAGATATCTGTTTGATTAGAGCCATAGCAGCAGAATAAGGACATGTCTTGTGATGGCAGCCCATACCATTATGCTAATACTGCTATGACCACCGAGGACTACTCTGCAAATGTTATGGCTTCCATGATTGCTTCTTGCACGTCTGTTGGTGTCCAGGGTATGCTAATTCTGCGCTTTTTTCTATAGCTAGATTTGATCCGATTGAAATCTACACGGACGTTTGTACAGGACACACATATATATAATTTTTTTTACATATTCTTTGCTGGTTTAAGGCAATATATCTTGCTGTTCCGCAGGTGCAGCAACTCTAACGCGCTGTGAATGTGAAAATAAACGCAAAAGTTCAATGAGTCTTTCCGCCTACTCAGGAGCTATGGACTTGTCTGACTATGATATTGGGGAAGAAGATGGATCGGATGACTGCTTACATTTTGGAGGTAAGAAAAGAAGGCTCACATTCCAACAAGTGAAGCGGCTAGAGAAAAGTTTCGAAGTTGCAAACAAGCTGGAACCTGAGAGAAAAATTCAGCTAGCGAAGGCGCTAGGTCTGCAGCCCAGACAAATCGCTGTATGGTTTCAAAACCGCCGAGCTAGATGCAAAACGAAGCAGGTGGAGAAAGATTTCGATGCTCTGAAGCAACAATACGACGATCTCAAGAATAAGTATGACATTCTCCTTCAAGAAAACAAGCATTTCAAAGCCGAGGTATTAATCCAATCCAATCTCAAGGACTTTCCAATCTCCATGTCACAGTCTCGCTGATTAAGGAAGAACAGCCTTCACGAAATAAATTTTGGATCTAATATTATCTTCTTGCCAGTTTAATAATTTGTATTGAATGTTTTAGGGAAATTCCTGTCGTCTCTCGACGAACTATCTCGATCTTATGGGAGATCCAAATGATCTTGTCTATATGAAAGCTGTAGCACAGTAAAAAAGTTTGCTGGTAGATATTATGTACCAATAAGCTCTGATTAAACATTTTTGAATATGCAGCGGCTGAACAGGGAATCCGGTAACGATGATCAGAACAGAAACCTTAGCGATTTCGATTTCGAGATAGAACCCCAGCAAAATTCAGCGAATTCATCACATAAGACAACTGATGTTCCAATGGAGTTATCAGTGAAGTCCAAGATCTGTCAAAAATGCGCGGAGCCACTGGGAGATATTTATCCGACGACCACAAAGGAACAAGAAGGTCGGTGTTGTAGCATTATGAGTGAAGCTGCGAGTTCTATTTTCAATATCGATAGCCCGCGCACGATCGAAAGTCCACCATCGCCACCGTTTCCCCAAATCATTGCTGCTGCTGCTGCTAATTCCTCCCCAGAACTACTTGTGGAGGGATCATCAATCGGAGAACAAATAGCATGTGGCCTAGAAACTCCTCCACTAGGACATGAATCCAACTGCCTTCCAGATACGCTGCCAGAAGTGGAGGCGGATCAAATTGCGTCACTTAATCAAGCCGAGGAAACCTGCCGCAACTTGTTTTACAGTTTGGACGAACAGGGCCCTCTCATGCTCTGGGACTACTGGCCTCAGTAAATATAGTATAATTGTGCTGTGAGATGTGTTGTTATCCTTTCAGTTTTTCGGAATATGAAAACTGTTTAACCTGCGATCACTAGTGGATTCCTAAGATCTCTAAATTCATGTGGATTTCAGTTGTATCTTACTACTTTCTTTCTTCTGTTGCTGCTTGGTATTCATTGTTTTTCCACGGTTCCTCTTCGTCATTCACTATACTTATGTAGTTTAAATGTTGACATCCGTTCGGTTTCTTTCCACCGCTTTTCTCGAAATCAGTATGATGTTGACAGTCGTTAGGTTTCTCTCCTGTGCTGAAATCAGTATGCATCCAATAAAAAAAAATGAAGGGTTTGAAAATTTGGATCCATGTGAAACAATTTCTCTATATCACAGATCCATTTTAATCTATTTAAGTGAAGATCTTCAACTAAATATGTTAAAAATTTAAGGAAGATTTTATTTTATTGAAAATCGATAACTAAAAGATTAAAATAATGGTGTTATTTTCGTTAACGGTATGGACGTTTCTGTTTTCATTTATATAAATAATTATGTATATTTAAGTATAAAGGGCACACCACCTATTGTAATAATTTATTTAATGGTATAGTTCTCAATGTATTTAATGGTATAGTTCTCAATTGAACATAGTTTCCAAATCAATAAATAAAATTTATATTCATAATTTTCATGATCTTTTAATCTAAAATTTTAATATGATAGTTAACAATTGAACATGTTAGTATATTTTTAGTAGTCCTCCCAAATCAATGAATGTGATTTATTCTTCATAACTTCTTTGTATTTTTGAATGCATCTCTTAACCTGTTTACTTTTTAACATTTATCTAATCATATTAAGAAATTACTGTATCACCATATAATTGCCACTTTTGAATTATTAAGGGATACTACTTCAACTTCCTCCTCAGTTATTCTGTTCTGGCCGACCCACCTATTGCATGAATATGGAGCGTTTCATTTTCAAGCATAGATATCTTTCAGTATTCTCAGCCAATACCTTTCTACGTTCTCAACCGCAAGTTAACAGCTGTGCTAGTATATTTTATATCTGTGTCAAATCTAATGGAAAAAATAAGATGCTAATAGATTCAGAGTCAATCACAAATGTTTCCACGAAATTAGTGCTGTCCGATCAAAGGAGGAGCCTTGAAACAATCAGCCTCTGATATCTTTATCTGTGCACATATGATGTTAACATAGCTCACTTTAGCTGGTTCTTGTATGGAAATACTGGTACACTATTAACTACTACCTCCATATACTAGCACAGCCATAATGAAAATTGTTATAACAAATTTTATTTACAAACATTAATTAGAATTTATGCTAAAATTAGGTTTACTAAATTAAATATGTTTTTGGATGTTCGTCAACCACAATATGTGAATCTAGTGTTCTAATAATCTCATATTAGATATGTTTTAAATGATTATATTCGTTTGATTTAAGCTATACCAACTGTACGTTACGTTATTCTTCTCCCTATTAAATTTGCGCAGTCATATAATCTTAAGAAACTATAATTATAATTTTTAATAAACATCTCACAAAACCAAATTTCAAATTACGCGAGTCGTCGGATATGTGCAGAGTTTGTAGAGAGGAAACAATAAACCGAAGTGCACTCTAGTCTTCAGATATCCAGCCACCGTATCGGGTTTTGTGTATTTTCCGACGATAATTACTTATACACAGGATGATATCTTTGTCGGGACGGCATGGATCTCAAAACGTAAAATCATACTGTATCACCTGCAACGCACAGGATATAAATTTCTTTAAAAATAGGAACCCAGAGAAGCCTAGCGAGGAAGATTACAGATTCGGAGGTTAGGATATTTTGCCGTTGTGTGCAGTGAGTGGACTGTTAATGCATACCCCAAGCAATTTGCATACGAACTCCTCCAGTCCTGTACTAAATAAGTGTTCTTCTTCTCGTTATTTTATCGTAGTGTGACTGTTAGAAAGATTTGGTTAACGTAATTTTGTAAATCTCTGTACTGTATATTGACTTTTAGGGTTTATTTGAAGAATTCAAACCTATAACTTCTAAATCGTGGAAATCAATTGTCGTTTTAACGATAATCGTGATGCATTCACCAGCTTTAACCAACCATTTTTATGATATTTGAACTATATCTTCAATTAACCTTACCTCATAACGTACAATACAGTGTTTAATAAAATTAAACCCACCTCTCATGACTTTTATATATATATATAAGAGTATGCATCATTAGATATCAAGACATGGTCGATGGAACAAAGCATATCCAATAATATATTTCGTTAGAGAGTGGATTGCGTATTGCATACACGTTGGGTAAAATGTAAAATAACGTAGGATGTTACAACAAATTATTGAATTGCGTTTGTATAAATAATAAAATTGTATAAAATGTTATTGATATTATTTTCAAGTAATATAGTATTTAATCTTTAAGATTTTGGGGTTAAGGTACTTAGTTATGTTTCATTGTTAGGGAACTATTTTATGTGAGGATTTTAGTTGGAATCCTTAATTTATCTTGTGTGAAACATGGGAAGTAAGATATTAAAAAATATTATTTTTTTACAATAAATTATGAAAATATAGTTGTTTAAAAAAATAATTTAAATTTTTTATTTTAAAAAAATATTGAAATAAGATAAATTTAATTATTATTATTATAATTTTATATATATATATATATGTGTGTGTGTGTGTGTGTGTGTGTGTGTGTGTTTTAATGATTGATATGATTCGGTATGTGTTTTATAATAAAAAGTATTAAATTTTTTTATTTGACATTAAATTTATTGTTATAAAATTTTATAATAGTAAAATTAAAAATATATATTATTTTATTTATATAATTTTAATCGATATTAATAAATAATTATTTATTATTTATTGTAAAATTAATGGATTAAACTTAAGTTTTATTTTATAATAGTAAAATTAAAAATATATATTATTTTATTTATATAATTTTAATTGATATTAATAAATAATTATTTATTATTTATTTTAAAATTAATGGATTAAACTTAAGTTTTATAAGGTGTAGAAATTTTAAGATAGTTAAATTGTAATTATTTAAACATTAAATTCGATAATAATAATGATAATAATAATAAAAATAATACATATCTTACCCTTCTCTCGATTTGAACTTGTGATCTCTTAAGAGGAAACCCATGTTCTTAACCATTAGGCCCACTCAAGCTCTATATAAATCTGAAAATATGTGAGATTTATTTTAATAAATTTAGATTAAAAAATATAATTATATAAAAAAATAGCACTACATAATAATTTCATAATAGTGTCATTTAAATAAGTCTTTTAATAGAATTTGTACATTGAAAAATCAATTTATTTTCTTATTAAATACGATTCAAAATATATTAGTTTAGATCCATATTAACTCTGAAAGCTTCTAGAGGGATCAAATCTCTAGTAAGAGTGTAAAACTTGAAGAAAGCTTAAAGGTTTTCACCTTTAGAGACTTGATCCTTCTAAGCACTTGATAGATATGGTGTTAAGATGGATCTAGCCTAGTTTTAGTAGTGAGAGATCACACAAAATTTGTAGATCATCTACATTATGTATATGTGTATGTCTAACATTAATCTGATCATAATATATTTATCTAGTTACCTCACTGTGTTGAGAACATAGAAAAAATTAAACAAAAGCATACTTAAAGAGATAATATCGATTCATCATTTGTGGGCTAAGATATTTGTTAAAGGGAAAAAAGTTTAAAGTACTTGTTATTCCACAACTCAGTAATTTTTTCTTAAAGTGAGGTTGAAATTGTTGACCATTCAAATTTTTGTAATACCCTTGTTTCCCCAAGTTTCTAAATGTAATTATTTTATATCACTACTAGAAGACTATGGACAAATCTATTATGTGTGGATTTTGAAAAAACGTTGAATAACTACTGAAGGTGTTGCCTATACAGTTTATGATGTCATGAGAGGGAATGGAGAGGAGAACCATGGCTGGTCGAGGTGACCCCTGTTAGGAAATACTCTATTGAATTAAAAGTGTTCAAACCTAGAACTTTCCTCTGGCCCAGAAAAAATTAAATACTAGTTAAGTTGGTGGTTGGGCAATCCTCCTCAGAAATCAATGAGATTATGGGCATAGTACAGCTATGGAAGTTTATGATCTAACCCATGAGTTGGGGAATTTGACCTACAAAATCTTGTTGTAGAAGGAAAGAAAAAAAGGAAAATCATGGACAAACAAGAGAGGATGCACATGGTTGGGTCTAGGAAGGAAATATGAGAGGAGAGGAGTGTTAAAAACTCGTTTGGTTCTGAGAAAATAGAGAGAAGATAAGAAATATGTTTTTTGGGTGCAAGAGCATTGGCAATTATCTTCAAATCGGGCTGGTAAATAAGGCTCCAAAATTTTAGTGATTCACTGAGAAATCACAAAGGAACTAAGAGGGGATGGCACTAAGGGACTGTTGGCCAGTGAAAGGCCTCCCTTGTATTGTGTATGATATCTACTAAATCTCTTTGTGGGAATAAACATCCCCTTTCTTGGTGGATTCAACACTTGGCTTCTTGAGTTCCTGTAGGAGAAGGACAATGACCTTCATATTTTCTCATTTGCTTAGTAGAAAGAACCTCCTCTCACTTAATCATATTATGGATAGGGGGTGGCGAGCTGAGGAAACACCAAGGGAGATTGTGCCTATGGTTGGTTGGAAAGTGGCACACCCTTTAGTAGTGACCAAAGATTTCTAATTTTCATATAAGTGTTTTTGGTGCCTTGTAATGCCATGACAATTCTATTAAATGTTATGAAAGTCATGTAATAGTTATTTGAACAGTTTTTAATCTTATTCAAATAGTGGAAATGTCACTCTAATTATTTGGATGATTATGAATTTGAAATAAGATCTAGGAAAAAACATTTTGTTTTTGGTTCTCTACTTGTCTTTGTTTGGAAAGGGAGGTTATTAGGGAAATATTTGTCACTCAAAGTATGCGAAGAGGTTTGGTTGGCCTCATAGTAGTTTATATGGACAAATCCCTATGTTTTTAGTAAAACATTAAGTCACTAAAGCACTCACAGAACAACTTGGTAATAACAAATAAATTGTTGATATAAACTTGAAGATTGGTGAGTTGGCCTTGGCCACTCCATTGGCTTTGAAAATCTATCAGGTTTGAGAATTTTAGAGAGGTTTATATCTCTCTTTGACCTTAGGAAAATAGCTCAAATATTGAAGAAAGGAAAAGTATTTGAAATAAATGATAAGAAAAGAAGGAGAAATAAAATTCAAGTTCCAAACTTGAAATAAAAAGAAGTTTGGGAACTGGATGCATTGTGATTAATTAAGTTTCATGATTATTTGGTATTAGAGGATTTTTTGAATGAATGGTAAAGACCCGTAAACCCTCATAAAATTTCCAAAGTTACCATTCAAATGTATAAATAAATTGGATAATAACTTGAAAAAGTTTTTTATTCAAATATATGATTTTCATCCTTGTGTGTGAGAAAAGAGAAGTTTGGAATTTATTTCCTTTTGTGCAAGGATTAAACAGTTACAAATCTCCCAAATATAGAAATTACACTCTGCATAGGACACTCCACTATCCTGAATGTGTTAATATTTAAGTACTTTTATTTGTGAACATTTTAATGCCTCGAAATATATAAATACTCTCATATTTCTCAACGTAAATATATATGTATTATATATTATGAGAAAAAATCTTTTTGACTATTGGATATTGGATGAATGGGAAAAGAGTGAACATTTGGAGTGTGACAGCTAATGGAGTTTTAAACATTACCATATTAAATATTTATATTAATACTCTTTCGGAGTTGGGTCATTAGAGTAAATGGAAGGGAGTGTTTGAATGAAGCTAGTAGAGTGATGGTGTGAGTGTTAAAAAGGTCCCACATATGTTTTAGACTATTGAATTATGCTCCTTCATGATTTATTCTTGGAAAAACGAGAGGAACACACGTGCTAAGAGTGTGAATACCTAGGAGGGATGGCCTAAATTGATATAATATTAAGTATTATAATAATTAAAGATAATTTATTTTTCCTTTTCGGAGTTAACTGTCGAAGGAAAAGGAGGGGAGCACATGATCAGAGTGCGATGGAATGGGTACTATAGGGTCACACACATATTTTATAATATCAAATGCCTCTCTTTTGTAATTGGACATTAGAGTAATGAGAGGTGAGTGAATGATCGAGGTGCGATGACACTACATATTTTAATAATAAATATCATAACATTAAATATTAAATCAATTACCTTTTCGGTTTGACAATCGAAGAAATGGAAAAGGAGCACATGAATTGTGCGCGAAATGTAAGGTCTCTTCTAACAGAACCTAAAATTTAATAAATTTAAATCTAAAATTTTTTATCATAATTTCTTTACGGTTTTATATTCAACAAACTAACAGTTCATGGTTCAGCAAAATTCAAAATGAGCAGCATGACATAAAAATCATATTGGATAACATACACAACATAGTAGAATAATGAACCGTCATAACAATAATGACATGCCATAATGATGAACATAAATACCTCTCAAGTGATGTTGTTTCCCCAACTCTGTATGTCCAAGCTAAAGCCGAAACTCTGACCAAGATGCTCTACCCAAAACCGAATCTTTTCTCCTAGCCAACTAGGAACAGAGACTATCTAGCTCCCTAGCTCCAGGATTCCTAGCCCCCGAGCCCAAAACTCCCAGCAACAGATGCTCCCCTATAACAGTCCACCAAACTCAAAACCAGAAATACAGTCTTCCAATCTCCCAAAAGAAATGCTCCAATACAATCCCCCAATATAAAAATTAATTCTCCCTCCCAAAAATCAAAAAGTACCCCTCTCGAATGTTTTTGCCCCCTCATATCCTCCTTTCCCATTCACCACCTATTCTTTTCATTAAGACTCACCCACCTTATCTCTCCATTCAATGCCAACCACCTTATCCCTCCATTCAATGCCAACCACCTTATCCCCTTCTCCATAATGGTTCCATCCTTCGATATGTTAAGTTTTCTTTTAATAAATTAAAATTTATTAAACTTAAATTCATTACCAAATATTTAAAGAGTTAATTAATTAATTAATCAATTAATTAATATACATTAAAGAATTAATAATTCAGGACAATTAATTTATTAATTATTTAAAATTAATATACTTTAGACAATTATTTAACTATGACAATTAATTATTTAACTAGGGTTGTTACACAAAATTTGGGCTCTGAAATCCCCACATGCCTTACTAATAATATAATAAAATATATTATAATGCAACCTGGGTGCATTACAATGGAGTTAAGTACGTCATAAAATAATTTTGGGTATTTTACAATGCATTTAATTATATTATGATATAATAAATTAATTCCATTATAATGTGTTTAAAACCTCAATTACTAATTTAGCACTAAACCATTTCCAAGGAAATAGAGAGAAAGTGAATCCTCATTAATTATCAGACCAATATATTAGGCTAAGTAAAAATGTATTTACAGGGCATGGTAATGAATAAGTGAAGACTAATTATCCCTCATGAGGATTAAATAATTGAATACCAAGAAGTGGTATTGTTAGCGTCGGAAGTCACTCCTGGATTGCTTGCAGGAGGAGAGCCCGACACCCATCAGTTTTATGTCACGATAGTTTTTAATATATGATCAGATGGAAAGAGACTCGGGGAGATATCACTCTAACTTAGGGACTGGGTCTTGCATATAAGGGACAAAGGAGGTCTTGATCTAACTTCAACCAGTGGGTTGATTAAAAGATGATTAGGTGGAAGACTTGATAAGAAAGGTGAACAAACAACTTCGGGCAACAGGCTTTCAGTGGTTTGCAGAGGAAAGACTCTGAATGCAAGATCCTCTTGGTTTAGAATCTCAAGAAGCTGAAAAGGGTACTTGACTGGATCCTCCAATTCCAAGTCATTCAGCGCTGGGAAAATCACAAGAACTGATTAGAAACAATGTAACTGCTACAGTGATCCAATCCGACATCATCCTATAGCAGCTATAACTCGAGTGGACCCTCCAATTCCAAGTTGTTCTAACACAGTATAACAAAGACATAAAAGAAACTGGCATTCATAAGACAAGAAGTCTCAAAAGTCCATACATAACCAGAGTATCAGTGCTTCATTAAAGCTTTACAACCGGGACCTCTGCTCAAGCATCGATAGATATAAAAATGGCGAAAATGCCTACATATACCCAAAACAACAACAACAACAAAATCAAGACGTTGCATTAAACACATTGCATTTGCATGGCTTCTGACAATTTGTAGATGTCGTCTCTGAATGATCGTACAACTTATGGCAGACGCGATCGAACTCCTAAAAGTTCCGTAGGCGAATCGACGTGCCTTCAATTCGTTGTCGGACTTTCCCATTATGGCGGAGGCAATATCTAACCACCACCAACTACTTCAATAACTGCTTCATTGGGATTGAGGATGGCCTGGCTAACTTGGCACTTCTGTGACGTGGAAGACCCTTTGCGTTGCCACCTGGATCAGCTGAACGGCCTGATGGATAGGCGTGGAGGCCAACGCGAAGGATGGGGCGCATGACGAGAGTGGTGGCACCAAAAATATGACGGTGTGATAAGAAGTGACGAGGTGTGAGGGGGGGCGACAGAGGAAGACACATGGCAGAAGATAATAGGCGGAGGGGCCAGGAGATGAGATATAATGGGCTTGCTTTTAGTGGGAGGCTGACGTGGAGATGAGCGGGACACATGGCAGGTGGTGAGTGGATGGTGATATGGGAAAGGAACCACACGGACCAGAAGAGGGGATATGGACAGACGTCGGAGGATGAGGAAGGGGCTATGGGGAATGAGTCTCATCACACGGTCAGGTGGAGAACAGATGTCAAGATGACATGACAAGGAGGGGGCCCCATATTGATTAAAAAAGAGCAGCTGAGAAGGATGGGATCGCCTGAGCGCCGCAGATCCGGCTGTTTTGATCTTGGCCATTG
>JZKD02S1283992.1:0-12062 GCA_000966675.3 Picea glauca
ATATATATATATATATATATATATATAACATCTTGATTTCCTCTTCAAACTAGGAGGATCATAATCAACCAACTTTTTCAATTTTTTCGACTCCATCTTTTGTGACAAATGCAATTTAATTAAGAGAATCGACTCGTCTTTTTCCTTAGGAGCATTGACCTCGAGGAAATTCCCTTTATCATGATGGGTGAAAGTTTGAAATTCCTTCTATAAATTTAGTGTCTATTTCAAGTATTCGTTAGAGATTGTAAATATTTTTTGGATTTGTGAAAAGTTATTTGTTTCATTATGTTGAGCATGTTATTATTGGTTTCCGTATTGATATCTATGATTTTGATAATTAGTTAAGGAGATAAATTTATAAACTGAAGATATAATTTTAAAGACTTTTTTTAATTGAAAAAAGGGTTTATCATGACAATTAACCAAATCGTTACCACTATAAGTCTTAGGTTAATACCAATAACTCACAAGCCAACATTAGCACGAAACTTAAGACTTAGTAAGGGTGGAGACATCTGGAGACACACCCATGGGGTTCCACTCCTGGGGGATATACACCCTTCTAGCCTCATCACAATGGGCCAAAGGTCTCAACTGGAATTGAACCTAGGTGGAGAGAGTTTAAAACCTACCTGCCAACCATTCTAACTATTACAAAGACTTGTAACAAAGTGTTGCTTTAACGTGAATTAATACCTTATTTCAATAATCAGGGATAATATATGAACAATGAAAGAAATAAGCAAGCCATAACTCCATAAGCATTAGACAAATTGTTTCTTTAACACATGTAATTGGTATCAATGTTTATTTCATGTATTACTTAACTATCTCATTTCAATAATTAGGGATGAAATAAGGATCTTTAGATACTTGACCAATTGGACCATAACCCAAGACCTTATGCATAACTCCATAACACTATTTCATTGCGATTTTTAACTCAATGAGAAAGGGCATTAGATAAATACTTTTAAGTCTTCGATTAACAAACACATCTTTTTTTACATGTCATAACTTTTCATTATGTCATTGAACATATATGTGAAAACGACCTTCACAACTCATTGGGTATCAATGATAGCTTGATAAATGAATTTAAATTTTTTGAACAAGTTTTCTCATATCACAACACCAACACACTTAGATTACAAGAATCCATTAACATGATTCAAATTGAATCTTGGTGAATGCTATATTAGCTACTCACTTTCATCGACCAGAAAAGTCGCACTTGAACATCATTGCATTCATATCTCAAGGGAAAATGAAGACAATGCTCTCTTTTACTAAAATTGAATAATAAGAATTAAATAATGTACGGAACCCATACGATGAAAACCCTAAATGGTTCCATTCAAACGAACCCAAAAGCAAGAGATGTCACCAATACCCACCAACCAATCAATAAAAACAAACGACCAATAGAAAAGCACCTTAGTTTTACGCGATTAACGAGGCAAACACGATCACCGCGACCTTTAGTTTTCTGGTGTGTTTTTTCGACAAAGGCGCCGCTTCTAATTTTTAGTCGCTGTTTTTCTGTATATGACTTAGAATAGCGGCAAAGGTGAACTGGAAGTCGAGTACAAGCAGCGGCGCTACAAAGGCGACTTTACTTTTTGGCTTAGTGTACTTGTAACCTTTGGAAACCAAACCAACTAGAGTTCGCAAAAAGTAAAGAATAAGTCCAAATATATAAAAAAGGAGCATGAAGTCTAAGCTTTTCTTCCGCGGGAAGCTTCCTTATGCACATATCTATGGCCGCCTTCTCCTTTGCGCTGCAATTCACTGCTTACTTCCATGCATAAACCCGTCAATTTGTTCGTCGCTCGACGCCGCACCATGTGAACCTAGCAGCTTCAAGTTTTCGTCGGACTGCGAAGGCTGTTTATTTCTATAACAGGTCTTCAGGATATATTTCGTAAACAGGTATGGAATCTCTGCCTCTATACGTCAATTGCCGTTTTTTTGGTGCATTTACTGGATGTTTTCTAATGCTGGAATGTACAGAGTTATCTGTTATGCTTGCCGCCTTTTTCTTTTCTTTTCGTTTGTCCATTTATAATTTCCGTTAGGGTTCCGAGGGTTTATTGAAACCCTCGGGGACATGCTCTATAAGAAATTTTCTGCGAGGGCTTGGATAAATTTTATCTGTTTTTTGTTTTTTTTCTGTTCTTTTCGAATGTCTTAGCTCTCATGAGAATTGAATTTGAGAGAATCAAAACCCTCACACTTGCCTTTTGAATACATTAGCGACGAGAACACTGCTTCAAGATTTTTGGTCCTACTAAGCCTTAATAGAAAGGTCTCTGCTCCAAGTGCCCGGCAAGGTTATCGGCTACTGTTGTTACCTTCGTTGGAGAGTAAGGCATGGATGTGAGCTAGAAGGTCAAGAATATAAACTATACTGGAGCTAGAAGGCCAATAATATAAACTATACCGGAGCTAGAAGGCAAGGTATAACTCTCTCTCGAGCTAGAAGGTAAGTACCGAGATAAAGTGGAAGAAAAGGAAACGGAAATGTTATCGGTTACTGTTGTTACATTCGTGGCAAGGTAAGGCATAAATGTGAGCTAGAAGGTCAAGAATAAACCATATTGGAGGTAGAAGGTAAGTACCGAGCTTAATGTGAAAGAAGAGGAACCGGTAGGGGGATTCGGCATAGTGCCTACTGAATCTCTGTAGTAATTAGCAGGTTGAGTCTTATGGTAGTTGTATGAAACACCGGTGCATGGAGAAGGGGCTGGAGGAACTAGTCCATAGCTTATCATTAGCGTAATGGTACCTCCAGTTCCTAGTATGTTTGATGGAGTAAGATATTCCCCACTGATCAAAATGCATTTATTATCTGCCAAACTGTATGCGAATAGTTACCACGTCTCACATGACTCTCCAGCTCCATTTCTTCCTTCGGCATTTTTTGCTCTGGCCATTGTATGGCCACTGTATGGCAGTGATCGACTACAAATTGACTTACTACTAAATGAAGGGGGTGGGGGTGGGCGTGGGGCATTCATTTTTGACTTAATGTAACCCCCATAGCTGGTGTCTTTGTCACCATGTTAACTGAATTTCAATGATTTTTCTTGAAATTAGGTAAATTTAATAACTAGTTAAAAACTTCAAACAAATTTGAGTCTAATTGTATCAAAATAAATACATTAAATTTGAATTAAAATTAAAATTTGCATAGATACATCTTGTATTTTTGCGTCAAAGTAAAAAAGGAGTCAATGGGGGTTTGGTTGGTTGGTAAAGTGGCGTGTTTCTATTCTCCCCACCAAGGTTCAAATCCCTCCATAGACATGTTTGCCCTTTGTGGGTTGACGTGTCCACGTAAGCGGGATGTTTATTTTAGTTGGCCAAGTGTAATTGGATGACTTTGGTAGAACAAATACACCCTAATTATGACTGTTTTGTTGAAGGATAATTGATTAAGGATGTGAGACGTACTTGCTTCATTGTAATAAATCCTTTTCTTGGGGAAAGTGTCGCTTGCTTGTGTTGACCTAATGCATCCATGAATAAACACAAAAACAAAAAGATAATATTATGTTTTTCTTGACTCCCATTACCTTGTGTCTTTTTGAGACGAAGATGCTGTCAACGCCCATGAATGAAACTCCATGGAGTGTTTGTGAAATCCTTTTCTAAAGACATTGGGTGCTTGAACTTGCTGGGAGCAAGCTTGAAGTCAACAAGGAGCCCTCAAAATGTCAACGAAAAGCTTGAACTCAACAAGGAATTGATATTCTACAACAACTTGGTGCCTTAGCTCTTCCAACTGATGTCCCAGACAATGTGGACTATGACGTGACACATGAAAAGCAACTTGAACAGTGTGATGCCTAAGTAGGGATTCTATAATGCGAATGATTAAACGTAACTTGAGAGATTAATTATTTTATTGTCAACAACTTGAATTGAAACAATAAACGTAGGGATTAAGCGCCTCAATAGGAGTTTTTTAATTGAAATCTGGCAAATAAATTTTTATATCAGAATGGATAATTAGGATTAGTGGTGTGTTGTTGTAGACTCGTGGTTTATTTTTTATGACGTGGACATTCAATAACCAAGGAATTGTCTTGTTCCTCGGAGTTTGGGGATTTAGTGTGGGATAGGACCCCGATGGACCATGGAAAGAACCTCATTAAAGACAACATCCCTCCATTTACTTGCCTTGTAGGTGGAAGGATCATATAGGTGACATGCCTTGGATGTTTCACTGTAGCCTGCCATAGTGCAGTGCTGACTTCTAGGTTGTAACTTGTTTCGCATTTCTTTCGGCATATGGGCCCATGTGTGTGATCCAAATATTTTGTAATTTTGAAACTGAAGGTATGTAACCATTCTATTTTTCAAAAGGAGTCATATGACGAACATATCGAGTAGGCATCTGATTAAGGATATGAGCTGCACAAAACATTTCTTCCCTGTAGAATCTAAGCTCCATCTGCTGAGAATGCAAACCACAACGAGCCTTTTCCACAATATCTCTACTTCTCTAATGCACTACTTCAACTTGTTGAGGGACTGGATTTTGCCAAACAATGTCTTGAGATGTGAGAAATGCATAAACTCTAGCCCTGAAATGTTCGTCTCCATGATCAGTCTTGATAGATTTGATCTTGTGATAGCTGTGATTTTCCACTAGGGATTTAAATTGCTTGAATGTCTCAAAGGCTTTACCTTTGGATTGACTAGTGTATATCCAAAGAAAGCGGGTGAAATCATCAATGAAGGGGAGGAGATATTTAGCCGCACCAAGTGAAGGAGTCTCATGGGTCCACAAGTAATCACTATGAACTAGCTTAAGGGGGCGAGAGGCTTGTGCTGCTAAATCCTTATGAGAGTACTCATGATGGTGTTCTCCCAGCATACATCTTTCATAGAGACCACTAGGTGATTCAATTTCTGGAAGCCCATCTGCCATTCTTAGATGGCCATAGTTTGTTGGTGTTGTCGGCACTGGAAAAGTTTGCAGTAAATCCACTTTGTTTTGAATTTGATGAAGATTTCCCCAACGTATACACATGGTTGGATTCATCACAATAGCTGAAAGCGATGATTTTAAAGCCATCATTCATGTCCTTGACAACCCATCTGTTTGGCCAAAACTACACCTTTTTGTTGGTGTGAGGGATATAGTATGTAGAAAGAAGAATTGGTCCCATTCTTGGAACATGAAGAAGTTATCCAAACTTGGTCCTTGCCGTTAAGGACATCGCTATATCCACAAACCAGGAGTGAGTCATTACCAGTAACAACTTCTTTTGATTATATTTCTGTTGATAATTGGAGAGTAGGTGCTGGTGTTTTGTCATATGCCTAGTGTCTCCACAGTCAGCAACCCATTCTTGTGGAGAAGTGGAAGATCAATATGCACTGTGAGGATCCATTAGGCTTTGCTTCCTTTATGGACTGAGATGACAAACCATGATACTGGCGCTGCCCTGAAAAAAGGCATTATGTTTTGGACGAAAAGAGAGAAAAGGGAGTGCATTGCCCTAGAAAAAAGGCACAAATCTGCAAAAAACCATTAAATCCACTGAAAAGACCAAAAACATCCCAAGAAAGGAGGTTGCTGGTGAGAGAAAGTGTAACTATCCTAGAAACCTGCTTGCTGTTTGAAAAATGAATGCTGAAACCCTATTTCAGACCTGAAATTCCATTAAAACTGCACTGGAAGCCCTTTATCAGACCTCAAAAATGTTGGATAGTTTTGAAATCATAAGAAGATAGATCTACGGTGATCTCTTCAAGACCCTAATCCAATAATCAAACCAGTATACTTATGTCAGGCCTCAATATAGATCACAAGAAAGATGTTCACAGACCATATCTTTGTCCAAGAACAATCAACCACACAAATAGAGTGAAATACCGCAAGTAGAGTGAATTGTTTAGAGGTTCCCTTAGGGAAAGAACGATTGAATTCACATGAATAAGATAATACAAATGAGGAGTTTATCTTTGTATTTATGCACATCCTTTAGGGTTAGGGCGCTAGCCCGTAGAGGGTAACTAGGTCAACCTAGTGAAATATATAAAGTACAATATATGGGTTAGTTAGGTACCCATATGCAAGCTCCATAAAGCTATAATCAGTACAATGGATTAACACATGGCTTCAAGTGAAGAGTAACCAGTAACAACTTGATCTCAACAACACCAAGAGAAGTGAGCCTGCACTCTACACCTTCGGTGGGAAAGATACAGCATGTGTTTTAGTATATCTAATTAAATAAAGTGGAAAAGTTGTTGAGGTCTGACATCTAATGTGAAAGAGCAAAAAAAGAGCTGGCCATTTGTTAATTACTATCATGCAAATAAATATAGGTCCATCTTAAACTCAGATCTATTAAGCACTGAGAGGTTTACACTTGTGGTTTTTTAATCCCTCTCGGTGCTTAATAGATCCAGGTTAAGATGGATCTATGCTAATGGTATGTAGAGTCTTGTTCTCCTTGTCCACTTTTAAAAGGTTCCCTGAAGAGTTGCCTAGGGATGCCAGTTGGGAAGGAGTCTGTGACCATGGGGATGTCCTCTGGGGAGGATACCTTGCAATGTTCAGTAATGTTACTTCCAAATTTGTGGGTCTTTACAGATAAAACGTGGTGATGTTCTTCAGGCTTGAAGCGAACCTCGGCTGTGCCAAGTATTGTCAATGCCATGCCCATTATTATTACAACTTGCAATAACAATATTTTCTCTGGTTTTCTTATGATCCCATTGTCTACCATTGCAATAAATCACTTCTAATTTTCCATTTTTTCATTCATCTCAAGTTTCTTAATATGAAGTTGGTTGTGGTCCTCATCAAGGTAGATTTTGAATTATCTCCTCTTCACAATATCTGGCATTGGGCTGCTTTCAGTTAGATGCAATGTAAGCAAGGTTCAGACTTATAAGAGATATTTCTAGTATGGAAAGGGTATGAAAACTCTAGGGAAACTTCTGGGAAACATTTGCTAGAAGTTACCTTTTTGGAAAAGTTTCCCATATGTTCCTGGCATATTGAACTTTCAAGCACAGAAATTTAATTTCCGTACTACAATAATAGTTTCTTATTCTTTTTTTTAAGGGGTTGGCTTCAGAACTCATAAACTTGGAAAAATTAATAAGACAACAAAAAAGGTAAAAGTAACACTTAAAAATGAAAATTTGAAAGTTCCTTCCCGTGCATCTATGTGTACACTGTTTGCAAAACCTTTCTTTCCTACCCATGCATCTATATATAAATATGCCATTTCCCCATTTTGTGGAATTTTGAAAGTGCCGTTTTCATAACCTGTACCATTTCTGAAACTTCCAACTGTTTCACTTCTCTAGATGACAGATGGAACGGAAGTTAGTCGAGGGCAGCATGTGAGGTGGTCCAAGCCTTTTATGTGGTAAACTGTCATTGTCTTGTCATATCTTTGACAAATTTGATAGCGCTGCCTCAGAAGCATTTCAGGGCTTTGGGAAGGCCCCTAACTTGAAGGGTTAGATCGGTTTCTATCTTGGAGTATTACCCATTGAAACTGTCTTAGACTGTAATTAAATTCATTAGTGGGTTTTTTTCCTATTGACAAAATGTACCAATAATTTTATCAGGTGATATGCTTCAAAATTTGGCCATGTTTTTCTCCAATCTGCTGATTAATGAATCTTGTTTGTGAATGTTCTCGTCTTGCTTGCTTTTTATATTCATGATTGAGCTTTTTAATATCAGTATTGCTGTATTTTTTTAAGACATTCACTTTTTCTTATTATGTTAAGATTGTGGCTTCTGCAGTTTTTAATGGGCCCCTAACTTGAAGGGTTAGATCATTTAGTCTCTTGGATTTGTTGCCCATTGAAATTGGCTGGCTTAGACTGCAATTAAATCATTGCTGGGTTTTTTTCCTATTGATAAAATGTACCATTAATTTTGTTTTGTGATATGCTTCAAAATTTGGCCATGTTTTTCTACATTCTCCTGATTAATGTATCTTGTTTGTAAATGTTCTCATCTTGATTGCTTGTCACATTCATGAATAAGCTTTTTAATATTAGTATTGCTGTAATTTTTTAAGACATTCACTTTTGCTAATTGTTTTAAGATTGCGGCTTCTGTAGTTTTTAATGCTGAACAGATTTGCTCCCTTTCCCATAACATGTTAGCCAATGCCTTTCAAAGACCAAAACCCATCGGTATTATAACTTATAGCAATTATAATATAAATTATGATATTGTGAGATTGAAAGTTTCCGCATAATCAATGAGTATTTTGTTGGAGAGAGAATCTTGCTTCCAAGGAAAGTGTGCATAGAGGGATGAAAATGATGCATACAGGGATAAAAATGGATGTCTTTTGTGGTTGCCAATTTTTCTTTTAAATATTTTGCTTTAAAACGCAACTATTGAGCATCCAGCATTCTGCAGAAAGTGTTTGAGTCAATTTTTATACTAATGTGATCTGTCTGATGGTTGTGTTTATTTGCAAATCAGGGAAGATGAATGGAGGGTGCATTCAGAGATTGCGGCATTCTTCTCAGGGGGGAGAAAGTTCAGAACAAAACAACAGGTGCATTCAGAGATTGCGGCATTCTTCTCATGGGGGAGAAAGTTCAGAACAAAACAACAGCGGGCTTGATAGAAAAGAACAACAAGGAGAGAGACAGAGTATGGCCGAACGACGTATGCTGAGATCTCATTACCGTACCCTCAAGAGCTCAATTGCTGGTAAAGCTACAGGAAATTCTCTATTCTTTCTGTCAGTGTTAAATTATGGTAAAGCCATGTAAATGCTTGTGAGGAAGTCACTACTATGTTTTCATGTAATGCAGAGGAAAGGGAAGAAATATTAAAGGCAGACTCAGACAAATTTGAGTCTCTTATCCACGAGGTTCAAAACTTACATAATTTTGGTAAATTGTCAGTTCCTTTTGCCAATTATTTTGTTCACCCTTCTGTTCCCTTTGCCGATTATTTTGTTCTCAGATTTTAGTTTCATTTCCACCTTTTTGGTAATCTGTTAAAGCCAGAGCCATGTTTTTGGCTTCTTTTCTTTCTGTTTTTGCATTTTATTGGAAGTATAAAATAAAGCTTTTCATTTTCAGTGCAGAAACCTCGTGAGCAAGTAGCAGATGCTGAGGCTCTTTTTGACATCACAAGTGCATTTCTTGCATCTCTTAAGAGCACCCAGAGCAGTAATGGTGTATCTCCATTAGATTTTGTTAATGCTCTTCTCAGAAAATACAGTGATGAGTCACATGGAAATATATCTTTAGGGAGAGATGATAATCAGACCCAGATCTCTTGGGGAACTTTGGGACTCGAAGCATCCACTATTTTTCGTGATGTTGCAGGCATGTCCACGATGTAAGTTTTGATGAGTTAGTCTTTTGTAAAGCTTCCTGCATATCTTCTTAATGTGTCTTAAAGTAACTTTGTGTCTTTGCAGGCTTGGAGGAACAGATAGTGAAATAAAGCAGAGAAAGGTTTCCATTTCAAGAAAACGAGTGAAGCCTACAGAGAGTACTCGCCCTGCAATGGTAAGCTATTCCACATCTTCTGTGATGAAGATGCTTTATTCACCATCTACAAGGTCATAAATGACTTATTATCTATAATGTGGAATTGAAACAGATTTTTCATAATGTTGCAGTACCTATTCAAAGTAAATGCATCCTCCTTCTCTCTATTATTTTTCCTATACAAAACTGAAACTAACCATGAACACAACTATATAGTCAGTAAGATAGTTGCCAAATTGCTTGGGATAAAAGAAGAAATGTACAATGACTTGATCATGTCTAATGAATTATTGGTAATTAGGACTTGATTGCTGCTAAAATCAATAATAGTAAATAATATTTTAAGGTTCTAGAATGTGTTGCAAAACTCAGAATTGGCCAAAAATCAACGGGGGACATCAATTTGGGAAACTGTAAAATAGTGAAAAAAATTGAGAAAATATCGACAAAACTTGGCAGTATAAACTTGGACTTGAAAAACACGAAAAAACTCGGAAAACTTGACAACCTACAAAAACGGAAAAAATCAGAAAAATCAGAAAAATCAGAAAAATCAGAAAAATCAAATATTTTTGCTACACTGGTAGGGACAACTAGTATATTGATTCTTGAATCTTGATTATTAACCTATAATGTTTAGAGATAGAGAAAAAATTAATATAATGTAATCAGATTTTTTTTGTCTATAGAGTCTCAAGTTTACGTTTCTTGCACCTGGTGGATAATGGGAGGCCTATCCTGTTCCTGGGTGTGGGACGATATACTCTAGGCAGCACAAGGATGCACCTTGCTTTCTAGGGTCAAAGCGCCCCCCTCCATCCAAAAAGAAAAAACAAAAGTCCAAAAAGTTACAAAAACTCTAATAATAAATTGTTGAAGATTATCAAATGCTCTAGATTCAATATTGTATTAAGTTGAAGAAGAACAGTCCCGCGACCATTCAAATGCTGGTTTCAAAGTACCCTTGTAGCTTGCTTGATGAGACCAAGGCAATGATGGAGATCGGATAAGACGTGAACTAAGTCACCTGGTCTATGTTTGTGTTTGAATTTGGTGACAACGAAATTCAAATAACAATCCCCGTTACAAAAGATGTGATAAAATTTGCCATTATGTTCGAGACATTTCTAGACATATATCCTACATATAATGATCGAACATATACAATTATAAATTAAAAACCTATTATTACATTATCTAAATTACTTTTAACTAATAAATGAATTTAAATGAAATATATTCTTTTTATAAACAATACATTTTTTTTGGTAAGCTATCGGATCTATATTAAAATAAGGAGGCAAAATAATTACAGTTGTTCTGCTGCTGGGTTGCCACTTGGGAAACCAGCCCAGCAGCAGAACATTTGCTTCATCAGGCTTGTGGCCTGGTATATATATAAAAAAAAACACTGTAATACTTTAAAGTTTATACACTGTCTATCCCTCAACTGATTAGGAGTCTGAGGCCTTATGTCTTTTATGCTATAGCTATACATACTAAAAAAGAAGAGAAAAATTACCATGATAATTTAAACAGAAGAGGGGGGATTGTCTTGAGGAACTTGGGGTTTTCCTCGTCGATGGTGCTGAAGTTGATTCCATCCTTAGCTGTGATGATGTTGAGCTTCTTGTCCAACAATTGATTCTGCAACTGAATGAATTCAATCTGCCTGGATAGATCATTGTGGGCTGCATCCCTTGCAGTTATGGCTTTGCAAAGGATTGTTTTCATTTGCCAATATAAGTCAATGGTACGAAAATATTTCGCTTCTCTGGCTCGGGTTGAACCAGTGTCGGGGATCCAACGCATAAGCTCTGTGTTGACTTTTGCATCTGGGTTGTTCCTTCGATTCTATTGAGCTTCATTCTCAATTCTATCCATCTCTTTTTGCTCATCTGGAATGGTGTTGGCATGATAATTCTCGACATTAGTGATTGCCTCCTAGTGCGCTCTGGGAAGAGGGAGAGTTCGACGAGCACTGCCTCGTCCCCAAGGTCTGGATCTTTCCATCCGGCTCAACCTGAGACTGAACACAACTTTGAGACGTAGACAAGGATGAAGACATGAGTCGGTGGAGCGCCAATGAGAAATTCCAACTCTGTGAGTGCTTATTGTTAAATTTGGCAGCATCGACAGTCATTCTCCAATGAGATGCCATATGGGCCACCCTGAGGCTAGCCAGGGAGATTTGGAGAATCAACCAGTCTTGTGAGGTATTGACAAAAGCTAGGGGGAACGTACAACCTCTGTGAGTTAAACCAAAAGTCAAGACGAATGAATGCTATGTAAGTCTAATGCAAAAGTCAGGGGGAACGTACAACCTCTGTGAGCATAAACAGTCTAGTGCAAAAGTCAGGGGGAACGTACAACCTGTGTGAGCATAGACAGACTAGTGCAAAAGTCAGGGGGGACGTACACAACCTTTATGAGTCTAGTCAAGCCTTGTGAGCCATGAGCAAAAGTCAAGGCATCTAGCAAAAGTTAGGTTGAATATAAAATTCCTATGAGCTAGAAACAAACGATATTCCTAATATTGCAAATGATAT
>JZKD02S1284003.1:0-12062 GCA_000966675.3 Picea glauca
ATTGTTTTTCCAAATGTGCTTCTTAACTTTTATTAAATATATAATATAGACCTTATGTCATTATGTAGGTTGACACAATATCATAATTAAGACATCCACCAGGGTCCTTTATTGTTGATTAGGGTAAAGGGGAACTAAGAAGCTCTGATCATAGATCTTGGAAGTCCTAATTATGCCAAAGTAGAGGCCAAGATGACCAACTTGGAAGGGAACAAAGTTGATGTGCCTGGTGCCATCGGTAAGGGCTTTGGTTATAGATATTTCAGAGCTATGAAATTCCTCCCCATCCTCAAAGAGTTATTTGATAAGCCCCCTTGAGAGGAAGAAGAGGAGGTGTAGGTATGTGGTTTACAAGTGAATTGAGGCTAGTTCATATTATGGCTATAGGAACGACGAGGATGATACCTTGGAGAAAGTCGAGTAGCATGCATAGGAGGACATGTGAGCTAGAGCACAGAGGTAGTGGCAGAGCATCGAGTCCATGCGCTAAATTATGAGAGGCACATGAGGGTGATTGCTTCCACAAAGCACAACCTCCGAAATTTTTTAATTATGGAAGTTTGCATATTGATGTAGGAGCATTGCTCCACCTCATCAAATGCGCCAGCGAAAAATGCATCAACACACTTGGAGGGAGCAAATCCCAAAGAAGGACGCGTCATTCCTCTCAAATTTTGAGCTTTTATTTAAAAATTCAACGTAATTTAAGTTTGAAGGCTCAAGGAAAGTCGAGCCATTGTCTTTGTACATGCCAAGTTATTGTAATAGGTAGAGTCACCTTTAATGGCTGAAAGCTATGTGTATATAGATTTGATTCAGACTAGATGTTTATTGAATGTAATTTAATGTGAGTAGGTAGTCTGGAGGGAAAGCTCGAGAAGCCCCCACTTGTATAAATCAATGTAATATATGCCCAGTAGAGGTTGTTTTCAAGTAGTTGTAGAGAGGGTAGATTAGAAAGATTAATTAGTGGAAGGGAGTTAGTTGTTGATAGAGTTGGTAAGGAAAATAAGAGAGGAGAGGAGAAGAGATGAGACTCTATTGCAGTCCAGCCTTGTATACATTGTAAATAATGTTTCAATATTAATACAAAGAGCATTTTTTCCTACATATAAATCTCTCTGTGTTTATCAATATGATGAATGGATTTGAATGTTTACTCTGTTTTTATGAATGCCATGGATGCATGCATGTTTTCCTTTGTAGGAATTAGATAGACTTCTCTATCTATCTGTAGTTTTCTTAGTGTTCTGGGCTCTTAGGATTGTGCAAGGAGTGCACACCAGAGTAGTTGAAAAACTCTGTGAAGTCAATGCAAGGAGTGCACTTGAACTCTGTTTCGAGTTCAAAGAAGAGCGTGCTAGGTGGGCACACCAGAACATGATTAAAGCTCATAAGGGAAAGTTTTCCTAGGAAGACACACCAGAGTTTTTGAATACTCCGAGGAAGGAGGCTCTGTAAAGAGTGCACAAGAACTCTATTTTGAGTTCTGTGAGGAGATTGTGCAAGAAAAAAGTACACCAGAATTACTGAACACTCTGAGGAAGGAAGCTCTACAAGGAGTGCATTGAGAAAGCACAAGGAGTGCGCCAAAGATAAATAATCAAGTTTCAAAGATCTGGAGAAAAAGAGCATAGATAGTTAGGAGGTTTTTGGAGAACCTATTAAAGGAGAAAAGGGTCGAGACCCTTAGAAATTTGGGCAAGTTCAAAGCTCAGGAGAAATAGTGTCATTGTGCACAGAGAGCCATGCAAGGAGTGCAAAGGGAGGAAAATGGCCTAAGGCTTAGATAGTGCCAGAAGTGCAAGGTGTGCGCAAAGAGAACATATTTCAAGTGTCAAAGCTCAGGAGCTATAGTGTAGGTAGAGACCAAGTTACTAGTCTTGCAGAGGAAGATTCAAAGGCCAACCCTTTGAAAATTTTGATAAAATCCTTCTTTTGAGGGAAAGCATAGCAAGAATGGAGGAGGAATCTACAGGAGCCGTTGGATCGGTTGCGGGAGAAAATCTAGGCTACCATATCAAGACCATATAGGATGAGGAGCGCGTAGAGGAGAAGAATAGATCCCAGCCGTCGGATCTAGACACAAGGATCAAGGTAAGGTGCGCAAGGTTTAACCTTGAAAGTCCTTTGGACTTCGCATTTTCGATGAACTTCGTGCAAGGTGTGCAGAGGAGACAAAACTTTTGAAGTCTCGGGAGCCAGAGTTAATCTTGAGTGCCGATTAGGTGGAACACGTGTCAATGGATCATGCAGTCTGGGAGATCAGAAGTGTGGAGTGTCCAATCCACCCAAAGCTTCGAATAATGGAGTTAATATCGGTCGTTGATTACAGTGGACGCGTGGCAGGAGATCTAGTAGTCTAGAGGTCCATTACTCCAAAGGAAACAAAGTGGAGTGTTGTGGATACTCTTGAAGTCTTGAAGCTTGAAACGGATCACAACCGTCCATTTGTGGGGACATGTGGACCGTATATCGTGCCTCCAAGTCACTTAAGAGATTCAATACTCCACAGGTTTTTGCATGTTAGCAGTCAGGAACTCCCAAAGGCCAGAGTCCCAGAGTAGATCTCCATCGTTGATTTTTGGAGAGTGGAGGACCGTAGATTTGNGATCATAGATCTTGGAAGTCCTAATTATGCCAAAGTAGAGGCCAAGATGACCAACTTGGAAGGGAACAAAGTTGATGTGCCTGGTGCCATCGGTAAGGGATTTGGTTATAGATATTTCAGAGCTATGAAATTCCTCCCCATCCTCAAAGAGTTATTTGATAAGCCCCCTTGAGAGGAAGAAGAGGGGGTGTAGGTATGTGGTTTACAAGTGAATTGAGGCTAGTTCATATTATGGCTATAGGAATGACGAGGATGATACCTTGGAGAAAGTCGAGTAGCATGCATAGGAGGACATGTGAGCTAGAGAACAGAGGTAGTGGCAGAGCATCGAGTCCATGCGCTAAATTATGAGAGGCACATGAGGGTGATTGCTTCCACAAAGCACAACCTTCGAAATTTTTTAATTATGGAAGTTTGCATATTGATGTAGGAGCATCGCTCCACCTCATCAAATGCGCCAGCGAAAAATGCATTAACACACTTGGAGGGAGCAAATCCCAAAGAAGGACGCGTCATTCCTCTCAAATTTTGAGCTTTTATTTAAAAATTCAACGTAATTTAAGTTTGAAGGCTCAAGGAAAGTCGATCCATTGTCTTTGTACATGCCAAGTTATTGTAATAGGTAGAGTCACCTTTAATGGCTGAAAGCTATGTGTATCTAGATTTGATTCAGACTAGATGTTTATTGAATGTAATTTAATGTGAGTAGGTAGTCTGGAGGGAAAGCTCGAGAAGCCCCCACTTGTATAAATCAATGTAATATATGCCCAGTAGAGGTTGTTTTCAAGTAGTTGTAGAGAGGGTAGATTAGAAAGATTAATTAGTGGAAGGGAGTTAGTTGTTGATAGAGTTGGTAAGGAAAATAAGAGAGGAGAGGAGAAGAGATGAGACTCTATTGCAGTCCAGCCTTGTATACATTGTAAATAATGTTTCAATATTAATACAAAGAGCATTTTTTCCTGCATATAAATCTCTCTATGTTTATCAATATGATGAATGGATTTGAATGTTTACTCTGTGTTTATGAATGCCATGGATGCATGTATGTTTTCCTTTGTAGGAATTAGATAGACTTCTCTATCTATCTGTAGTTTTCTTAGTGTTCTGGGCTCTTAGGATTGTGCAAGGAGTGCACACCAGAGTAGTTGAAAAACTCTTTGAAGTCAATGCAAGGAGTGCACTTGAACTTTGTTTCGAGTTCAAAGAAGAGCATGCTAGGTGGGCACACCAGAACATGATTAAAGCTCATAAAGGAAAGTTTTCCCAGGAAGACACACCAGAGTTTTTGAATACTCTGAGGAAGGAGGCTCTGCAAAGAGTGCACAAGAACTCTATTTTGAGTTCTGTGAGGAGATTGTGCAAGAAAAAAGCACACCAGAATTACTGAACACTCTGAGGAAGGAAGCTATACAAGGAGTGCATTGAGAAAGCACAAGGAGTGCGCCAAAGATAAATAATCAAGTTTCAAAGATCTGGAGAAAAAGAGCATAGATAGTTAGGAGGTTTTTGGAGAACCTATTAAAGGAGAAAAGGGTCGAGACCCTTAGAAATTTGGGCAAGTTCAAAGCTCAGGAGAAATAGTGTCATTGTGCACAGAGAGCCATGCAAGGAGTGCAAAGGGAGGAAAATGGCCTAAGGCTTAGATAGTGCCAGAAGTGCAAGGTGTGCGCAAAGAGAACATATTTCAAGTGTCAAAGCTCAGGAGCTATAGTGTAGGTAGAGACCAAGTTACTAGTCTTGCAGAGGAAGATTCAAAGGCCAACCCTTTGAAAATTTTGATAAAATCCTTCTTTTGAGGGAAAGCATAGCAAGAATGGAGGAGGAATCTACAGGAGCCGTTGGATCGGTTGCGGGAGAAAATCTAGGCTACCATATCAAGACCATATAGGATGAGGAGCGCGTAGAGGAGAAGAATAGATCCCAGCCGTCGGATCTAGACACAAGGATCAAGGTAAGGTGCGCAAGGTTTAACCTTGAAAGTCCTTTGGACTTCGCATTTTCGATGAACTTCGTGCAAGGTGTGCAGAGGAGACAAAACTTTTGAAGTCTCGGGAGCCAGAGTTAATCTTGAGTGCCGATTAGGTGGAACACGTGTCAATGGATCATGCAGTCTGGGAGATCAGAAGTGTGGAGTGTCCAATCCACCCAAAGCTTCGAATAATGGAGTTAATATCGGTCGTTGATTACAGTGGACGCGTGGCAGGAGATCTAGTAGTCTAGAGGTCCATTACTCCAAAGGAAACAAAGTGGAGTGTTGTGGATACTCTTGAAGTCTTGAAGCTTGAAACGGATCACAACCGTCCATTTGTGGGGACATGTGGACCGTATATCGTGCCTCCAAGTCACTTAAGAGATTCAATACTCCACAGGTTTTTGCATGTTAGCAGTCAGGAACTCCCAAAGGCCAGAGTCCCAGAGTAGATCTCCATCGTTGATTTTTGGAGAGTGGAGGACCGTAGATTTGATGTCTTTGGAGGTTCGTCAGTTCGACACTCTGGGGGATTTGAGGGTTGTATAATTGAAATACTCATAATCCTAGAGCGTGGAGTTGTATGGAACACTGATCTATGGAGAGCATCGATCGTCCAATCCGCAAGTCTGGAGTTCGTGGACTCAGAGGAGTTGAGGTTTTGTGGTGTTGAAACTCCCGGAGCTCGAAGTGCCCAGAGTTTCAAATTAGCGTCTTTTGGGTTAGCGCCTGGTCACAACCTGTGTCCACATGAGGAGTTGGTCGAAGAGAGGGGGATAGTGCCCAAAATTGATTTTAAAGGTAAATGGGCTTAGGGAAAAGTGTCTGCAGGTTTAGCATTTGGCCTGCAAAAGGGAAGAAAAAGTACCAATGGAAAGGTTTCTTCGGGTTCAGCAGGAACCTTTGAGCCGATTTGGCTCTCGAATTGGAACAATACTAGAACGGGAGGTTGCGAGGACCCCAGGAGGGGGTGGAGGTTTGCATCAAGTCATATCAGAGCCTGATTTTGTTTACAGGTAGTAGGCAGGAGGAAAGTTTTAGTCTGATACCATCAAGTGGTATCAGAGATGATTTTTGTCTATAGACGGAAGACAAAGGAGGAGAAGAAAGAGCGTTGATGCTCTGTGAAGATTGTTTGCAAGTGTGCAATAGTCAGTAAACAGCCAGGAGGATCGCAAGATAAATCCAATGGTGCTCTTCGTTGCAGACAACCAGGTGGGTTGAAGGGAAAGAACCAGTTGTGTTCTTAAGGCAAAGAAGGGGAAGATGGCTACTGAAAACCATAGAGAAGGTATGAAAGGAGACCACTAGAAGATGGATAAAGAGCTCGAGGAGATCCAAGAGGAGCTCGACAAACTGATGTTGAAGATGCAACAAGAAGCATAAGGAATCTGGAAGTATGAATGACCCTTGAAGAAAAAAGCGAAGTGGCCCATCCAACAAATAATTTCCAAGAGGCATAATCATGTTTTGAGGAGGTGGCCGAGGAAAGTTGAAGACCTCAGTGCCACAGAGAAGGAGATAGTTTACATTTTTGAACCAAAGACTGGAGAAACCCTTGGTGAGGAGGAAGAGAGATCAACTGAAGATCTCGTAGACTTCCAGGAGGGTAGAGGTGAAAGTTTAGATTGTTAGGTGGGCAAGGAAGAGGAAATGAGACTGTTTGAAAGTCTCAAGAACTCAGAGGAGAGTTCATATGAACAAGGAGTGATAATAGGGGAGGAGGATTAGATATACATTCTGATCATTGGAGGAATCAAAATATTCCTGCCAAGCAGCCTAGTAGAGGCCAATGCACATGTTGAAAGTGCAGAAGAAGAAAGACAACCATTATAGTCTGTCAATGAAGAGGAGAAAGAGTAGATGTTGACATCTGCCCAAGAGATGAAAGGAGAAGAGGAGCACTCAGACCAGATGCTCACTCAATGGGAGATAGAATTGAAGTTGTTGGAGGATTGGTTGGACAATTCAGAGACATAGGAACTGATAGAAGATAAACTATTAGGGGAGATCATTGAGTAGTAGCTCGGTAGCCACATGAGGTGAAGTCAGCATGGGGGATCAGGACAATCTTCCCTTTGATATGTATGAAGAAGAGGAGATGCAACATAGCAAACTGCATGAAAGGAGCTAACCAGTGGACTAGATGGACAAAGAGATAGATGATATTAGGAGGTCGATGTTGGAATCAGTGCAGGAGATAGTCAACAACATGAGACAGATGACCAGAGAAGAACCTGCAGTAGCAATAGGAAAACAAAAACAACAACATGACAAAGGAGCAAGTGGACAACTCCAGATCTCAACCTCAGCAACAAGGGAGACATGAGCAGGAGCTCATGATTTTTTCCAGCGTGGGACTATGATGCAGGAGCATCACTCCACCTCATCAAACACGTCAGTGGACAATGCATCAATGCACTTGGAAGGAGCAGATCTCAAAGAAGGACGCACCAGTCCTCTGAGATTTTATTTAAAAATTCAATGTAATTTAAGTTTGAAGGCTTGAGGAAAGTCAAGCCACTGTCTTTGTATAGGTCGAGTTATTGTAATAGGTAGAGTCACCTTTAATGGCTGACAGTTAGGTGGATATAGATACGATTTAGACAAGATGTTTATTGAATGTAATTTAATGTGAGTAGGTAGTCTGAATGGAAATCTCGAGAAGCCCCCTCTTGTATAAATCAATGTAATATATGTCCGGTAGAGGTTGTTGTCAAGTAGTTGTAGAGAAGGGAGATTAGAGAGATTCGTTAGTGGAAGGGAGTTATTTGTTGATAGAGATACTAAAGAAAATAAGAGAGGATAGGAGAAGAGATAAGACTCTATTGTAGCCCAACCTTGTATACATTGTAAAGAATGTTTCAATATTAATACAAAGAACAATTTTTCTTGCATATAAATCTATGTGTGTTTATCAATATGATGAATGGATTTGAATGTTTATTGTGTGTTTATGAATGCCATGGATGCATGTATGTTTTCCTTTGCAGGAATTAGATAGACTTCTCTATCTATCTGTAGTTTTCTAAGTATTCTGGGCTCTTAGGCTTATGCAAGGAGTGCACACGAGAGTAGTTGAAAAACTCTATGAAGCCAGTGCAAGGAGTGCACTTGAACTCTATTTCAAGTTCAGAGAAGAGCATGCCAAGTGGGCACACTAGATCAGGATTAAAGCTCAGAAGGGAAAGTTGTCCGAGGAAGACACACCATAGTTGCTAAATACTTTGAGGAAGGAGGCTTTGCAAGGAGTGCATTGAGCAGGCGCAAGGACTGCGCGAGAAATCTGTTTTGAGTTCTGTGAAAAGATTGTGCAAGCGAAAAGCACACCAGAGTTACTGAACACTCTAAGGAAGGAAGCTCTGCAAGGAATGCATTGAGCAAGCACATAGAGTGTGTTGGAGATACAGATTCAAGTTTCAAATCTCTGGAGAAAAAGAGCACAAACAGTCAGGAGGTTGTCGAAGAACTTGTTAAAGGAGAAAAGGGCCGAGACCCTTAGAAATTTGGGTAAGTTCAAAACTCAGGAGAAATAGTGTCGTTGTGCACAGAGAGACCTGCAAGGAGTGCAAAGGGAGGAAAATGGCCTAAGTCTTAGATAGTGCCAGAAGCGCAAGGTGTGCGCAAAGAGGAAATATTTCAAGTGTCAAAACTCATGAGGTGCAGCGTAGACAGAGACCAAGTTATTGGTTTTGTAGAGGAAGATTCAAAGGCCAACCCTTTGAAAATTTTGATAAAATCCTTCTTTTGAAGGAAAGCGTAGCAACAACGGAGGAGGAAGCTATAAGAGCCATTGGATCAGCTGCGGGAGAAAATCTGGGCCGCCAGATCAAGCCGAGATAGGATGAGAAGCATGTAGAGGAGAAGAATAGATCCCAACCATCAGATCTAGGCGCAAGGATCGACTACCATTTGATCCAGGTAATGTGCGCAGGGTTTAACCTTGGAAGTCCTTCGAACTTCGCGTATTCGAAGAACTTCGTGCAAGGTGTGTAGAGGAGACAAAACTCCCGAAGTCCTGAGAGTCGTAGTTAATCTGGAGTGTCAATTAGGTGGAACACATGTCAGTGGATTGTGCAACCCAAGAGATTGCCAGTATGGGAGATCAGAACTGTGGAGTGATCAATCCACCCGAAGCTCTGAATAACAGAGTTAATCTCAGCCGTTGATTACAGTGGACCCATGACAGGAGATCCGGTAGTCCGGAGGTCCAGTACTCCAAAGGAAACAAAGTGGAGTGTTGTGGATACTCTCGAAGCCTCGAAGCCCGAAACACATCACAACCGTCCATTTGTGGGGACACATGGACCGTAGATTAGGCCTCCAAGTTACTTCAGAGATTCGGTACTCTGGAGGTTTGTGCATGTTAGCAGTCAGGAACTCCCAAAGGCCAGAGTCCCAAAGTAGATCTCCACAGCTGATTTCTGAAGAGTTGAGGACTGTAGATTTGATTCCTTCGGAGGTTTGTCAGTTCGACACTCTAGGGGATTGGAGGGTTGTATAATTGAAATACTCTGAAGCTTGGAGCGTGAAGTTAGTATGTATCTTTGATCTGTGGAGCGTTGATCGTCTGATCCGCAAGTTCGGAGTTCTCAGATTCAGAGGAGTTGAAACTTCTGGAGCTCAAAGTGCCCAGAGTTTCGAATTAGCGCCTTTTTGGTCAGTGCCTGGTCACAACCCGTGGTCACATGAGGAATTGGCCGAAGAGACGGGGCTAGTGCCCAAAATTGATTTTAAAGGTATAGGGGCTTAGGGAAAAGCACCCGCAGGTTTAGCGTTTGGCCCACACAAGGAAAGAAAAAGGACATGTGGAAAAGGTTTCTTCGCGTTCAAAAGGAGCCTGTGAGCTAATTCGTCTCCCGAATTTGAATGATCCTAGACCAGGAGGTCGCACGGACCCCAGGAGGGGGTGAGGGTTTGCATCACACACGTACTTTGTCAATTAAATTGTTTCTCGATGCATTTTTATGTAACAACCGCATCGATGCACTATAAACAATATAAGACATATGTATATTGGGTTTTTTCAAATCATTTTGATGATGTTGTTGTTTGATTTATAAAATTTATTATGAGTACGCTAATGATTTCTCTATTTTTAAATTAAATTTAAGATATATCACTCATTAGAATTTATAGTTTCCATATAATGTTTAATTTTGGTTTTATGAAATCGTTTTCTTTGGATTGTGATTGCAAAAAATTATAACCATTAATGTCATATAATTTTTAATTCTTCTTCAAGGTAAATTATTTGTTCTCTGATAATATAAAATACGTTGATTAAACATGTTTACAAATAAAAATTACTCTTATGAAATGTTATTTTCTCATTTTTTTTCTTCATGTGGTTCACGGCACCAAAGGTGCTCGTTACTCCACGTTAACTCCTGTAATCCACGAGGGAACATAGGGAGGATGATTATTTTTGGAATAGACTCATTTAAGGGCATAACATGTCACTTACATGGAATTGAACCTGAGTGGGGAGGGTAACAATCATTCCTCCCAACCACCCAAGCTACATCCAATGGACTCTCGTTTATTTTATTGATAACATTATAATAATTGTTCATAATTAAATTTGTAATTTTCATATTTAAAAAAAATATTAAAATCATAATTATTAAATATGAAAATGAAAAGATGATTTTTAAATATGAATTCAAAAAAATTATAATTATTAAATATGAAAATGAAATCATTAATAACAAGGAATTTTAATATACACAATTTGTTTTAAATGAATTTATGAGTTTTTGCTCCACAACCAACTTTATCAATCTCCTCATAAGAAAATGCAAGTATTAGATTTGGTTAGTGAAGAAATTAATTAATTTGTTAAGGTTAAAAGAATATAGAATTAAATTCATTTTATATTAATATTTAAAAAATAAAAAATATTAAGCAAACTCAATAAATAAAATAAACAAAAGTCCATGTGTAGATATTATAGGGAGTTTAGTCCTCATCTTCGATGTAATGATTGTAACATGCAACCAACCACTTTATAAAACAAATGTCGAATCAAGCAATACATTTACATTAGTTCCATTGAAAATCAAAAGATACAATTACTCAATCATTTTTTTTATTCCCCAAAGGGGCATCTAAAGTTAGACCCAATGCAAGGTGTTTTTGATAAGCAGTTGGTGGTCTATGAAAGTTATGGTTTATTAACAACTTGTCACCAAGAGACAATCTACATATTGCATGCACATCAACAAATCTTGATGCCTTCCTTTTCATAAAAAACTCTTTGTCATTAGAGTGTTCTTCAAAGGAATAATTTGCACTAAATAATGAGGACATGCAACTATTTATGAACCCTACAATGTTCTCATGAGTTCGTGGATGATGATCGATATATAACTGGTTTTTCTTGTTAAAGTTTCCAGAAGCATAACCATTCATGCACATACTATACATGGAAATGCTATGTTTGTATTTAACAATATTCAAGTAATTAGATTGACTATAAAGAGGACCACAAAATGGCATAAGTGATATTGATTGTTTGGGAGGAATGAATACATGTGAAAGGATGAACAACGAAATATTTGCAACATCTATTTTAGACTTGACAATCATATAACTATTACCACAAAAAGATAATTTGGTTCCAACATCGGGCACATGCATGAAAGATGACCAAGCACCATACAAAGCTCATTTGTATCAGGTTTGGTACTTATTTTGCAGATGGATAGGAAGAGGGAAGTCATCGCTACCTTCCAACAATTAAATAGACTTTGGTGTGTACTTGGGTATTTTTCTCTTAGCTCATACAACTTTTTGGATGTCCTAGTAGAGATGTTTTGGGTAGTACTGATATCGTACTTTGGCTCACTATAATAACTCTTCGTTGACTCAATAGAAGGATACAAGTTGGTCAATTTAAGATGAAACGTAGTTTATCTGGCTTCCAAATTTTCAAAAAAGGAGCATATGGAAGTGTTCCTATGTGTCTTTTCTATATTACCTATTGGATTTTTGACCGTTGTGGGAGGTATTAGACCATCAACTTTGGGCAGTCGATCATTAATATAATGGGACATTGTGACACGTCGAGGGTTCTTCTTTAAACCTTTACATTTTGAACAACCACATATTATTGGTGTGTCATAAAAGAGACCAAATTCATAGTGTAATACCATTGACCCGGGCTGGAGGTTACTGGAAGATGGCATGTTACAATTTGTAGGGTAAAGTAATTATTCAAACATTTGCTTGCGATATCTTTCTCCTGATAAGAGATTTCGACATTTTCTCACTGGTGGACTATCTCGCGCATCTGAAATCGATCCTGAATTACGATCCTACAAAATTCAATGAACAATTATTCAAATGTACGTGCATAAATGACATAAATTCAATCAGATAAATGAATTATAAATAAAATATAGACTTCAATTGGTGGGGGAGAAGTTGAAAAACTTGCAACAATATGGAATGAGATGAAATCTGAAGAATTGGCCATTT